>JAYJMB010088737.1:36416-63236 GCA_036873735.1 Pouteria campechiana | reverse complement strand
GGGGGGTGAATTGAGCTTTTAAAACTTTTAGCTCAAATCAAATGATTATGGTGCTAAAAGAATAAATAAAACAAATTGCACAATAATAACACAAGATTTTTATAGTGATTTGGCCCTTCCTAGTTTCCTACTCTACTTCCCGGAGTCAGTCTTTTCTACTGAGCTCAAGTTCCACTAATACCTTGATCAACTTGATCAAATACAAGTTCGTTTTACAACAAGCTCAACTAACTTATTGGTTTTCCAAGCTAATAAAAAACTTTCACAACCTATTGGTTTTCCAAAGCTCATGAACAAACTTACACCCTTTCAGTAAGTTCCCTACTTGCTTATCACTATATATAAACACCAAGCACTCTGCTTGTGTTGCCAAACACTAAAATAAAGTATATAGATTAATGTCTCTTACTTAGGTAGATTTGTACATAAATTTAGAATTCTAAGTGAAAGATTAAACAGTAATAGGAAAAGATTCAAACTCCTTGATCGAGTAAAGATTTGAACTTTGAGAGCCTTTAACTAAGTTGTATCCGTTGGAGTTGAACTTTTGGAGGAAGATTCTGAATGCTCTTCGTGTAATCAGCAAAGTTCAAAATAATATTTAATCAAGTTATTTTCTTTTGCTTCTGAATCTCTCTTTTATAGGTTGAGAGAAATTTTTCTGTTGCTAATCTTGGCCGACATTCAAACATTCAAAAATATTTTTCTTTACCTTATCTTTTGTCTGACGTCTGACTTTGTTGCCTTCTAGTTCGGTCTGTTACTTCTATCGCTGACTTTTCCAAATGTTCACTTTTCGTATCAAGTGTTCCAAAGAAATGAGTAAATGTGTGGTGTCTTGACTGATTTTGAATAATTTGAATTGTTTTCTTCTAATTTTCCAAAGTGATAGTAATCCTTCTTAGCTATGTTCGTCACTTGTTGAGAGAGGTTTAGATTTTCTGAACTTATATTGCCTTTGGAAAAGTAATCTGAAGCCTTGGTCAAACATCTCCGAAGCATGGTTTAGCATCTTCAAAGCATGATCATTGCTTCCAAAGATTGTCTGAATTCTTTCCGAAATGTGACTTTAGGTTCTCTAAAGCATATCTATTTATTCCAAAGCATAACTAATTATCTATAAAGCTTGTCATGTTGTTTCCAAAGTGTACAAAGATATCTCCGAGACTTTCATGACCTCTTCGAAGCTGTTCAACTTTTTTTGAAGCTGTTGCGACTTGTCCAAAGTATTTAAATTTTCTCTTAAGTGCTCTGATACTTGAGAAGACTCCGACGCTTCTCTGAATATTTTTGAGTCATATCACGTCAGTTTTTGAAGCTTAAACCTTCTTCTCCGAAGTTCGTTAAGACGTGTCAGAAGCAATGTGATTTTCTCTGAAGCATGCAAGAAGGACTCCAAAGATGGTCTGTTGGCTTCCAAGCATGTCTTTAACATTTCAGATTTTGTTTTTCTTGAATTAAGTATATGTGAAACTTCATATACTTAATTTTGTAAAGAGCATTTTCTTTATGTCTTCCTTTTGTCATCATAAGGTTATTCTCAAGTTGAGTATGAGTTTATCTTTCGGTAACACTCTTGAAAGCAAAATGTTAATACCTTAATGTTTCACTCATGCTTTTACTCATCATCAAAACATACTTGGTTAAGAATGTTCATCATCGAAATCAAGCTAGATAACATGGTTCAACACATCCACTCATACAACCCATGTTGCATCTTAAACATTGTCTTCCACTCATCTCCAGGCCTTAATCTGATCTAGTGGTATCCGCTTTTAAGGTCAATTTGTGAGAAAACCTTAGAACTGGACAACTGGTCCAACATATCATCTAGGCAAGGAATTAGAAACCTATATTTCACTATAATGCTATTGTTTGCTCTACTATCAACACACATATGCTAAGAGCCATCTTTCTTTAGCTTCAACAGACTAGGAATTGTGCATGGGCTCATACTCTCACGGATGTGGCCCCTCTCCAAAAACTCTACTACCTATTGCTGCAACTCTTCAAATTCCTTGGGACTGAGGTAATGTGCCAGTTGATTAGGTAGACTGGATTTTGGAACAAGGTTGATCTGATGCAGAATTTCCCTCTTGGAAGCAGTCCAGGATGAAGATCCTCTATCATCAGGTCAGAAAACTCTACTAGCAGTTGCTGCACCTCTTCATCATTATCATACATAGGTTCTCCAATCTCCTCAGTTTTGTCTACCACATCTTCCTCAATCAGGAGATTTTTGGCCTTCTGACTAGTAGGCTTCCTGTACTCAATCGCTCTATGTCTATGTTCACCATATCTGAAACATCTAATATTTGAATTAGAATTACCTTGCGGTGGTTGCTTGATAGGACAGGATTCTTGAGAGCAAATTGACTGATTGCTTTGTTTGCTTCTGATCATTGGCCTCCTATTTAATTTTTTTTCCATAGCAAGTGCATGCTGGTATGCTTTAGAAATGGTCCCCAATGAGTGAAGACTGAGGACATCCTACATGGGGTTGTCATAATCCCCCCAAATACCATGCCATCATCTGCTCTTCTGTCTCAGATAAATTATTCCAGGCTATCAATTGATAGAACACCTTTGTGTAATCATCAACCTATCTCATGCCTTGCCTCAATGAATGAATTCTCTGAAACAAGGTTTGAGTGTAGCCAAAAGGAAGGAAGTGACTCTTCATCTTCTTCTTCATTCTCTCCAAATCAATGATCTTGGTCTTGCCCTGCCTATCTCATGATCGCCTCAACTACTCCCAGCACACAGAGGCTCTACCTTTGAGTTTGATGGTGACAAATTTCACTTTGACACAATCTGGGACTTCCTTATACTCAAAAATACGCTCCGTTTCATTCAACCAATTGACGAATCCATAACGTCTAGAAAAGTTGGGCAAATCCACTCTGAAATTGAGGTCTCCATGAAGATCTTCTCGACCACGGTGCTCCTAAAATCAAGCACGATTGTGAAATGGGTTTTCAAAACTGGAATCAAAATCGTGATCTTCCACTTCACAATTACAAAAATCCTACGCCATTAGACATTGGGTTAACTCTGTGACTTATCTTCATAAATCCTCAATCATTACATCTTGATTGTTACGATCATGGTGTGGGACTTCCTCATTTAGAGCCTGCCCATGACGACCACAACCATGACCACCAGCCATGGAAACTGATTAAATCTCACCTCAAGAAGATGTTGAAGCTTTGATACCAACTAATGTCCAACATAATAGCGATTATTTTGCAGGCTAGTTTCAACGGATAAATCACAAGACAAAAATACAAAAGAATCGCCCAAAAATATAGAGAAACACCTCTGATGTTCAATTAAAAATTATGCAAATCAATAATATCAAAAATCAATCCACAAGCGGGCTAAATAGCTAAAAGTTGTAATTATTAGAATTTTACCAAAAAAACCAAAATCTCAATAATTATGCCAAAAAGAAATACATAATAAAAGAAGTGATCTGCCAAAAATCTGGCCCAAATTGGGCTCAGAATCACTTCCTAAATGATAAATGAAATATTAATATAAAAGGAAAAAATAACTAAAAATGAAAATTTAGAGGAGAAAATAATGGATTCTGACCTCGAAAAAGATGCGCACCGAGTGTAACTCGGTAGCCACAACGTGTGCACCAAAAAGATCTTTCTGATTTGGGGTCATATGCAATTCCAATACCTATAGCCAAAGTTATGGTCAAAATACCAATGCGCACTCAAAATTGCCTCAATTAGAAAAAGATCACGATTACCTGTGATCTTTGCTCTCATTTACCAACTTAAGGTATCTTAGTGCTAGCAATGTGCCATCTGACAACTCAACATCATCTGACTCGGATCCTCCTGCATTAAGATCTAACCTAGGAACAGTTAGCGTCAAATTACCCTCCATTTGTAAGCAAGGTTAGATAGTTTAGACATCTTGCCATCTTTAGCAAGGATTGTCAAAGATATATATGGAAATAGATTTAAATCATATTTCAGACATCTTGCCATCTTTAACATGGATTGTCAAAGATGTAGATGGAAGGAATTTAAATCATAATTTATACATCTTGCCATCTTTTATATATATATAAAAAATCAATAAGGAGAATTTAAATCATCATCTCTTTTTTGGAGATGCTAAAACTACAGTAATGAAGAATATTATTGACATAAATTTGAAGGTGTTGGCCCATGTAGGGCAAGCATCTAAGAGGAGAGTAAGGCCCTATTTGGCCATGCATTTCAGAGACGTAAAAGTACTTTTCCATGCTTGTAAGTGTTTTCACATCATTGATGGAGTGTTTGGATAGAAATCTCAAAGTTTTTCCATGCGCCACAAAAGCTAAAATAGTGCGTTCTGGGTTCTCCATGGGCTTCTCGTGTTAATGAATTTTAAGACAATATTACCCATCTTCCTCTCTTTTAAAAAATAATATCATAAGTGCATAAAATTATATTTAAATATTCAGATATGATGTAAATATTGTCATTCATTAAAATTTCAATTACTTTCTAACCAATAAGTTTTTTTTTATTTATCTATATTAATATTATTTTTTAAATTATAAAAATACATTTTATTTTTAATATTTCTTTTTCATTTTAATTTTTCACCATGGTAAGTAATTTTTAATATGGATAAGGTGCGAATATTATTTCTTTCTTTATATTTAAATATTTATTTTTAAGTTAAAATTTATGAAATTTTTATCTATATATTATATTAAACTTTCATGAAAATTTTCATGAAATATAATTATTTTATCATGAAAGATGCATTAAAATTATAATATATAAAATATTTAAATAATATTACTGAGTGCATTTTATTTGAGAAAGAAGTTTGATGTAAGTAGAATTACACTAACTAATGAGATTTTATTGAAATTCTTTGTAAAATAAAATTATTTATTAAAATATTAATCATATATTAATCAAAACTTATAAAAACAGTGCTAAGATTTTAAGCAAGTACTTTAAAATAAATATTAAATAAATAATATTTTATATTTTCTTAAAATTATTTTTTAAGATTTGGTTCTTTTGAAGATAACTAATGATGAAGTTAAAAGTATAATTATTTTGTTCCTTTTTTATCATTTATATAATAAAAGTACTTTCATCATATTATAGCCGAACGGAGTTGTAATATCAAAAATACTTTTAAAAAATATCTTACTTGAAGTATTTTTTACTAAAGTTATATTGCAATAACACTTTTTCAAAAGTACTTAAATTCCACAGTGGGGCCAAATGGGGCCTAAATTGGGTATTTTCAAAAATTAATTTAAGATAGTAGAAAACAAAATTAGAGCTCTACTTTTATGATAATAGTTTCACCACAATTATGTTAAAATGCTTGGTTTTGGACTTATAAAGACATTTATAAAATATAATCAATTCATCATTGTTGGTAATATTTGTTTAGTTAAGATCTAAAGAATTATCTTGATTTATGAGTTAAGTGTGTGAAGTCTTGTTGTTTTGATAATATTCAAACCTATCTTGTGGTATTTTCATTTTTGTGATGATCTATTTGAAGTATGCTAATTTGTGATTTTTATTATTCTATGTTTTTTATGATTTTTTATCTTACGTTATGTTATCTTGAGTTTGGAATGCTATCTTATATTGTATTTACTTATATTTTATTTTGTTTGTTCTTTTATATTAGTCCTATTATTATTAGCATTTCAACAATTTTCTTTTCAAATATTAATTTGAGTCCATTATTGAAAGAGTAGAAGTTCCAAAGTGAAAGATCCAACTTTCTGTCAAAAGATAGAGGTTGGGTACAAAAGGTTAACATTTTGCTTACATAACTTTTATTGTTGTCTTTGGAGACATAAGTAGTCAAGAGTTTCGATAGCAAACTTCTACTATTTTTACCATAGAAGCTTGAATAGTTGATATTAGCTATAAAAAAAATCAACGGTTATCATCGAGGATTGCATGGTAGCCACTTTAGATTTTTTGAATTTTAGTTTCAACAATAAATATCTCTTGAGAATATTTCTTATTCCATGTTCGAGAATCCCAGACTGTAAAATAGGAGTTTTCAAGCTTTCTAAAATCATTAACTGGCAAGTAATAGACCTGCATTCTAAGACTTTATGCTAAGCAAACTTTTATTCTTGAATACTTACTAGTGATCTTTGGGAAGCACTAAAGTAGCTACTCAATGGCAGCACTTAGATTTTCTTTGGGTTAGCCTCAATTCTTTGATTTAAGACCATGAAACCTAAGAATTTCTTGGCGGCAACTCCAAAGGTACACCACTTAGATTTTCTTTGGGTTAGCCTCAATTCTTTGATTTAAGACCATGAAACCTAAGAATTTCTCGGCGGCAACTCCAAAGGCACACTTCTCGGTCATCTAGTATTTTTTGAACATCCTGAAGGCTTCTTCAAAGTTGGCTCAGTGGTTGATGCTCTTCTTTTCTTCACCAAGATATTGTTCACGTTACTTCTATGTTTTTGCTAATTGGGTCTTTGAAGACTTCGTTGATCAACTATTGGAAAGTCACACTTGCATTTTTTTCTCAATTCCCTCATACATCTTAATTTGATAATATCTCGAAAAGGGGACCATAAAGCTTTCTTGGCCACTATTGAGTCGACCAAGTGATATATATGAGGGAGAGGATAATAGCCCTTTAGGCAAGGGCCTTGATCAAGTCAATGAAGTTGATGCACATTCTCAGTTTGCAAGATGACTTCTTCACCATGATCACATTGGCTAGCCTCTCTAGGTAGTGCATAAGTATAATGAAGCTAGCATCAAGCAGTTTTGGAACTTCTACTTTCATAGCCATAATCTTTTCCAAGCATAAGAAACATTTTTTCTATTAGATTGGTGATTGCATTAGTGATTAATGTGTCAATGTGTAGAGTGATCACATATTCAATGTTGTCATCGGAGAAAGTGATTGAGCAACTCGTCCTCTGAAGCTTGCTTTTTGGTTGCACCTCGTATACTCATCTAGCATAAGACTTCTGTCCATTGGAGCTCATTCCCTTCGCAACTGTTACCCCATAAATTGTCAGATGGTTCCAACCAACTACTATCCCAATCCTGTACCTCCCAACTTATTGTTAACCTACCTATCACCTCACTTCGATGGAGTTGTTTCTAGTATTTTGGCACCTTTATGGACATTTTTTTTTTATCTTGGCATGATGTTGCCTGATTAACTGCTCGATGGCTTAGTTATCAACATTCTTCCATGTTGTACTCTTTATCTTTGTGCTAAAGAAAATATTTATCCAAGTTTCCATGACTATGTTGGCCTTTAATTTTTCTAGGATCAAAGAGAAGATTCACATCTTTAATTTTTATGAAAATGTGATCCATGGATGCTTTTTTCACCCAAATCAATGAGAAGAGTAGTCATTAAACCCTTTTTCCTACTCCCTTGAGGTCCATGACCATGTTAAAGTGCCTCACATGATCTCTAGGATCCATTGTCCCATCGTACTATGTAAAATTGGGCATACAAAACTTCAATGAGATTCAAACCATTATTGAATCATCAGAAAAGGTGGGAGTTTAGGGACATCTGAGTACCAAGGTTTGCCCGACCCCTTTCCAATGTAGCCACCCACTCCTTGAGGATATCATACAAAGACAAAATGAGAATGGTGAAAAATTGAAATCAGTGTACATTTTGACTGTGAAACAAATGAATCAATATTTATTTATCCTATTCACAATTGATTACACTTATTTTATACATAAAAAAGTATAATGCATGTAAAGACCCCCAAAGAAACAATCTCCTCTAAATGGGTGTATTTCTTTGGGGTTGTTGAGTGATGTGCTGTTGTTGGCAATAAAATTTAAAACATTACTCTAATTTCAAATTTCTATAGTAGTGCGAGTAAAGGTCGATCCCTCTAGCTTAGTTTTATGTAATGTGAACAAGAAAGAAGATTTTGAATGTAATGAAGAATGTGTTATAAAAGAAATCTATCAGAGAAGAAAACTTTGGTTCAAGTCAACATCCACCATCAGAATCTCGTAGCTGATCATTGATGTAATTATAAATCAAATCGTACTTTGAATATTCACCATTGGAATTATTTTTCCTATTTCTCCTTGAACATAGTTAATCAGAAACACGCGATCCAATTAACCTTAACTACTAAACAACCTCAGATAGGCGCTAGAGATTTAATCTAATAGTAGTCTTAAGATTTATGGAGATTGATGAAGCTAAACAACACAAGCACATGTGGTTGCTTTTAATTTAGTCAAATATTCTTCCTAAGATTTAATAACTACAACAGCAGCAAATTTTCAAACCCAAGTTGCTTCATAGATTAGAGGGATCAATAAATTATGGATTTGATATCTAATCTAACAATAGATTGTAATGAATAATAAACTAGTAAATCTCCTAGCAATTGCACATAACAATCATAATTATGAACAAAGAAGAACATTCAATACTCAAAGTATAAATTGAACAATTAAAACAAATTAGATCTCACAGTATATAGATTTTGAGGTTTCTGTCTCCTTAAACTAAGGATAAAAGTTTAGACATGCAGGGCTATAAAATCACAAAGAAAATAAAATAAAAAAGAGAGAAAAAGGAGATTCTCTGTCGAAAGTCACCAAAAAATCCTCTCCAAACCCTAGCAAAAGAACCCTCAAGTGCTAGGAAGAAAAAACTACCTAAAAACTTTCCAAAATAGCTTAAAAATAGGAAATTTGTCTAAATAAACTTAATTCAAAAGACTTTGGATGTAATTCAGCACCGCCAGTGCCAATTGGGCACTGTTGGCTCCACCTTGCTGTCCTGTGGGCAAGGTTGAGTGAACATGGGTCCGGTTTGCTATCCATTAGAAGATACTTTGACTATTTTGACCATAACTTCCTCGTATGAATTACAATTATATGATACTTTTTACATTGGTCATATTACTTCTATATCTACAGCTTTCTGTTGATCATATGAGCTGAATAAGCTTATAAATGTACAAAAAAGTGCCTCAAAGTGGAGCTAGTGGCACAAACTTGCTGTCCACCCAGAGAGGTATTCACTATTGCATTTGTAACTTCCTCATACGATCTTAGACTTACTGATTCTTAATTTGTTAGAAAGATAACTTCAAGGGCTTCAACTTTGATGTTGACCACTTATCCTATATCAGTGTACATTAGTACCAGAAATGGAATCAAAGTAGTGTTACTTCACGTTCATCTTCTTTTTATGCTTAACCACTCCAATTGTCTCCTAAATCAAAATATAAGAATAATGAGTGCATATAGGAGTCAAATAAGTGTAAAAAATTAAGTATTAAAGGAATAAAATATGACATTCTGTATTCTCATCAAATTCCCCTACACTTGAATTTTGCTTGTCCTCTAGCAAAACTCATATTCACTCTCCCCAAAAGATTATCATGGTTGCAATTATCATAATTAAAGAATAACCAAAACTCTCCAAAACTCATAATATGTTATGAACAAATTATTTTCACACAACCTACAATCATTCAATAAGCATTCTCTCTTGAAGATGGATTAAACTAAATAAGTAGAATCCTCATGGAAATAAACACTCTACTGTCATGTGTTTGAAGGGTATATGTTCTGCTCAAATTCATTCCAATGAAAATGATTTACCATAAGCTTGCATACCTTCTCATTCTTCATCACTGGGATCACATGCATATCATGAATCATAAAGAATTTTTATGTGTTGTAACAAGGTTTAGGGTAAAGGTGAGAAATATTTGAGAATTTAGCTCAAAGTCATTGAAATTAGTGAAGCATAAATAAATCAACTCATGCTCAAATATATAAGACATGTAAAATCACTTATTTTCTTCAACATCTTTCACTTTTGAATACATGATGTATAAACAGACCCCTTCTCTTGGATTTTTGATATTCACTTTTTCTTTCTTTTCTCTTTTTCATTTATCATTTTCAATTTTGAGAACAACAATCTGTTCCATTTCATCAATCATAGCCATGCCACAAATTTTGACACCCCCACACTTTATTTCTTGTACACTCATATATAGCACAATGATAACTCATGCTCCACTAGCTTTATGGCTTGGTTAAAGATATTATGTTTCTGGGTTTCAAGCTTGTAACATAAGTTTACAATAAAAATCTATAAATCTCGAAGGGACTCAACAAGAGGAAAAATTAATCACAAGGTAGGCTATTTGGCTCATGCAGTTCATAAGAAAGAAGGCCTTAATCATCTTCGTGCATGCATGTATCAATGTGATCTCAAAGAGAATCAAGGCAAGTTCTAGAGAAACAAATCCATGGAAGAATATCTCTCATGAAGAAAAAGGATGAGACTGATGTGAATGTGTCAGTCTAAAGGCTCAAAATCTCATCATCTTTTGTCTACTAAATTTAGTCATCACCATTCTCAAGAAAATAATTAAATTGAGCAATTGCAATTGGAAGATTACTTATTCAATCATGTTACAAAATTTTCAAGCTTAGTTGAATCTTGCTCATGACATCCTGAACCTTAAATCATCAAAAACCACCAAAACAAAGGGTAAGACTGACTCTCTCTCAATTTTTTTTTTCAAAAATAAAAGCAAAAATACAAAAAACACAAACTAAACCTAAATTTCCTCCCCCAAACTTAAAACTTACATTGTCCCCAATGTAAGGTCAAATGCAAAGAAGATGCAAAAAATAAACATAATATAAATGCAAAAATGAGAAAAAAAATTAAGAAAAAGAAATACAAATTCCCTTTGGGTTGCCTGCCAAGCAGAGCTTTTGTTTATAGCCATTGGCTCGACTCACTGTATCTCTCTTCAATATGGAGCAATTGTAAATTGAAAATAATGAAGTATGCATGTAGATGGGTCAATTCCTTTAATGTCTTTCATTATCCAACCAATAGCCCTCTTATGCTTCTTCAGAATATACATAAGCCTTTCTTCTTGTAATGCACTAAGTTACTGGAGATGATCATAGGCAAGGTTTCTCCATCTTCAAGGAAAACATATTTGAGATGGTTAGGAAGAGGCTTTAAATGTGGAGTAGGTACCTGCAAAAAAGAGGGTAAAAGGCGCTTGTTAGAAACTGATAACTCAATGTAGGAATAATTACATAATTCTGATAACTTCGGAAAGTCATCCAGTGCTGCAATAATTTCCTGCAAATCAGTACTAAAAGGTAACACCTTATTCTCTTTCTCAAGATGTTTACTAATGGCAACTTCCAATTCATCTTTTCCATCAAGTTTTCAAAAACTTCCAGTACATAAGAATCAATTATATCAATGGAATAAATAGGACCATCATCATCAAGATATTTTATGGCATCATAAATGTTAAACTTGACAATTTCACCATCAAATTCCATGGTAAGTATGCCACTGTGAACAATTATCTTAGTCTTGGATGTCTTTAGTAAGGGTCTTCCTAAGAGAATGGGAGTAGTGTGATTACCATTCTTCATATTTAGGACATAGAAATCACCAGGAAAACCAATTTATTAACTTGCACAAGAACATCCTCAACTACATCTTTCAGATAGGCATTGGATCAATTAGCCAATTGAATGACAATCTTATTCAAAGGTCTAAGTTTCAAAGAGGCATATGAAGAATATGGCATAATATTAATGGAAGCTCCTAAATCTAACATGGCCTTTTCAAGTCTAGTGTTACCCATCATGCAAGGGATAGTAAACATACCTGGATCTTTGCACTTTGCAAGGAGTTTTCTTTGAATAATTGTAAAAACATTCTCTCCTGCTCTCGCCTTCTCGTACCTTTGAAGTTTTTGTTTCCTCTTTGTTGTACATATTTCTTTTAGGAACTTAGCATATCAAGGACTTGTTTAATGTCATCAAAAAGTAAAATATTTACCTCACATTTACAAAAAGTCTCATAGAAATCTGTATAGTTCTTAATTTTGTGAGATTCTGCTAAAGCCTGAGGAAAAGGTGGTACTGGTTTGTATTCAGAAAGAGGTGGAAACTTACATTGAGTCACTTCATTGTCCTTAGGAAGGTCCTTGTCTGTGACAACACCTTTCCCTTTTTCTTGCTCTGTTGGTGTAAGAGTAATCTTTCCTAGAATCTCAACCTCTTTACCGCTTCTTAAAATAATTGCACTGACATTCTCTCTTGGATTTACCATTGTTTGAGGAGGCAATTTCCCTGAACTTTATGTCTTTATCCGATTGATTATTATTGCCATATGACTCATTTGATTCTCTAAATTTTGAATGCTAGCCTTTGTCTCTTATTAAAATTGCAAAGTGTTAGTAGCAAGAGACTTAACAATATCTTTTAAAGACATGCCAGAGTTAGAAGTTTGTCACTGTGGTTGTCTAGGTGAGTATGGCTGCTGAACTTTGTGTCTCTATCCGATTGATTATTATTGCCATCTGACTCATTTGATTCTCCATATTTTGAATGCTAGCTTTTGTCTCTTATTGAAATTGCAAAGTGTTAGTAGTAAGAGACTTAATAATATCTTTTAAAGACATACCAGAGTTAGAAGTTTGTCATTGTGGTTGTCTAGGTGAGTATGGCTGCTGATACTGCTAAAAACGTATGTGATTTTGAGTTGTGGGCAGATTTGCTTATGGATTCTCATAGCTAAAATTGAGGTGATCCCTCCATTCTGAGTTGTATGAGTTAGAATAAGGATCATACTTTCTTTGTGGTTGTCTAGAAAAACCACTCATTGCATTTACTTGCTCAATAGGTTCCTCTTGAAGAGTTGGATATGTATCAGTTGGATGTTTTACCATGGAGCAAATTCCACATGCTTTCGCTGTCTACATATTCCTTATAGCCAATTGACGAACAAGAGAGGTTAGACTTGTAATTTTTTGTTCAAGGGAGGAAACAGTTACCTCATTAACAGCTTTGATAGAGAATCAAGCCTATTGCCAAATTATTGTGAGTTAGCTGCCATGTTTACAATCAAATTCCTTGCAGCTTTAGGAGTTTTATACACCAAAGCTCCTCCACTAGCAGTATCAATCATGCTCCTTTTAATGGGTAGAAGACTCTTATAGAAATACTAGATGAGTAGTTGCTCACTGATATGATGATGGAGGCAATATGCCCATAATTTCTTGAAACGCTCCTAATATTCTTATAGGGATTCTCCACTATGCTGTCTCACACTACAAATTTTCTTCCTAATGTTAGCTGCCCTTAAGGCTGAGAAATATTTCTCCAAAAATAATCTCTTCATCTCATTCCATGTTGTGATGCTCCTAGATGGTAGATAGTAAAGTCAATCCTTAGCTAAATCCTTTAAAGAGAATGGAAAGGCTCTCAGTTTGATTTGCTCTTCAGTCACCCCGGTCGGTTTCATACTCGTGCACCCCATGTGAAATTTCTTTAGATGCTTGTTAGGATCTTCACCTGTAAGACCATCAAAGTGGGCAAGAGATGGATTAATCTAGATTTTAATTCAAAACTAATAGTAGCATCTAAAGTAGGAAATGTTATGCATAAGAGTTGTTGATCCAAATTAGGCATGGCAAGCTCTTTCAAAGTTCGAGTTCCAGCCATGAATTCCTACTTTTCAAAATTCTTTTGAACTTCACTCCTTAATCTGTACAAAGTTCTCTGTATTTCTTGCTTGTACAGAAAATCACTTTGATTAGAAGATCAAGTACTAGTCATAAACAATTAAGGAGAATCTAATGGATCCTAAAAAAAATAAAAACAAAATAAATAGGAAAAATCACAAAAGCACAAAAATCAACTAAAATGCCTCCCCAACAACGATGCCAAAAATTCGGTGTGCTGCGTTGGCAACCAAATTTAGAACCTTGCTCTAATTTTAAATTTCTATAGTAGTGTGAGTAAGGGTCGATCCTACGAGGAGTATCTTTCTTAGTTTTATATAATGTGAACAAGAAAGGGGGGTTTTGAATGTTATGAAGAAAGTGTTATAAAAGAAATCTATTAGAGAAGAAAACTTTAGTTCAAGTCAACATCCACCATCAAAATCTTGTACCTGATCATTGATGTAATTATAAATCAAATCATACTTTGAATATTCACCATTGGAATTTTTTTTCCTCTCTCTTTCAACATAGTTAATCAAAAACATGCGATCCAATTACCCTAACTACTAAACAACCTCAAATACATGCTAGAGATTTAATCTAATAGCAACTTTAAGATTTGTAGAGATTGATGAAGCTAAACAACACAAGCACACTTGGTTGCATTTAATTTAGTCAAATATTCTTCCTAAAATTTAATAACTGTAACAATAGCAAATTATCAAACCCTAGTTGCTTCACAGATTAAAGGGATCAAACAATTATGGATTTGATATCTAATCTAGCAATAGATTGCAATGAGTAATAAACTAGTAGATCTCCTAGCAATTAAACATAATAATCATAATCATGAACAAAGAAGAATATTCAATATTCAAAGTATAAATTGAAAAATTAAAATAAATTATATATCACAGTATATAGATTCTAAGGCTTATATCTCCTTAACTTAAGAATAAAATTTTAGTCATGCAAGGCCATGAAATCATAAAGAAAATAAAATAGAAAAGAGAGAAAACAAGATTCTTTGTCGAAAGACACCAAAAAGTCCTCTCCAACCCTAACAAAAGAACCCTCAACTGCTAGGAAGTAAAAACTACCTAAAACCTTTCCAAAATAGATTCAAAATAGAAAATTTGCATAAATAAAATGTAACTCAAAATATTATGGATGTAATCTGGTACCACCGGTGCCACCTTGCTTTCGTTGGGGCAAGTCGAGTGAACATGGGTCCGGTTTGCTGTCCATCAGAAGATACTTTGACTATTTTGACCATAATTTCCACTTACTAAATTAGAATCACATGATTCATTTTGTATTGGTTAGATAACTTCAAGACCTACAACTTTCATGTTGATCACATGAGCTAAATGTGCCTATAAATGTACGTAAAAGTGCCTCAAAGTGGATCTAGTGGCATTAACTTGATGTCCACCCAGAGAGGTATTCTTTATTTTATCGATAACTTCCTCATATAATCTCAAAATTATATGATTCTTGATTTATTAGAAAAATAACTTCAAGGGATTTAACTTTGATGCTGACCACCTATCCTATATCAGTTGACATTAGTACCAGAAATGGAATTAAAGTAGTGTTACTTAACATTCATCTTCTATTTGCACTTAACCACTTCAACTGTCTCCTAAATCAAAATATAAGAATAATGAGTGCATATAGGAGTCAAATAAGTATAAAATATTAATTATTAAAGGAATAAAATATAACATTTTGTATTCTCATCACTAAGCACATTGCAATGACTTAACATTTTTGAGGATTACCTCATGCTAGTGGGTAAAAAGGACAACATGGCTCTTGACTAGGCTACTAGGCACTTATTTAACCTAAAAAAATCAGTGCCTTGATCCTCATTGGTTTATCATGGGAAGGATTCGAGACTAGATAATCTTTTTATACTTAAACCTAAAAGAGACTAAGGAAAATAGGTAAATGAGTTGTTTGGCTCCCATTATAATAGGAAGTGTAGGAAGGATGGGACCAAAGAGATTAGGAATTTAGGATTAATGAGGTACAACTCAATGACTAAGTGAGGGCTCAAGTCTCTCAATTACCTATAAAAAGATAAGGAAAAGTGAAACCAGGTTGATTGGATTTTACTCAGTAAGTCATAAGGGTTCAACTCTCTCTTAATTACCAATGACAAGCTTAGGAAATGTGGGACTAGATTGACTGAGTTTGACTTAGTGAGTCACTACTTAATGACTTAGTGAGGACTCAACTTTCTTAGTTAACTATGAGAGTTTAGAAAGAGTAGGACTAGACTGGCTAGAAGTTTGGGTAGTTGAATTTATAGTATTCCCTAATATCCCATGGAGAATGAAAAGTGGGCAATTTTTTCATTTAATCAATGGGAGTGTAATGCCCCGCCTAGGTGCCTATGCATTTTACTATTTCCTTGTAAATTCTCCATTTTCAAGGGAAATATTTTGCCAAAAAATCCAGTAGAGTCTACCCTAGAATATAAAGATCTATATGTAGCATGCATTTAATTATATAAAATCAACATTTCAATAGTCTAACAATAATACAAATCACAAACTCACACCCACACCCATAGCTGCCTAGATCAAAACTAAATCATGATGGTAATACATATCCCTGGAATCATACCATTCCATATACCATTCTGTCACAAAATTATCAATAATTTACTACGATATGCCATTATATCTTATTTACATCATTTACATCACTTGGAATCTTTTAAATACAATCATACAAATACTCCATGAAATTAACAATTATGAGATTATTTTAGTGGATACAACCCTAATTTATCACATCATACCACATGAAGACATCTTCTAGTCTTACTCAACAGTCCCAACCCATAGTTAGGATTCTTTACCTGTCCTTACTAGCTAAAAGTTAAAATAAAAAAATGTGAGTACCCGACGAACTCAATAAGTAGGTTAAATAAATAACAATAATGAATTGAAACTCATATGTTCTATACTAGCAGATGAATAAAGTATAACAATACAATCACACCATTAACATAGTCCACATACATATGTAACACGACATAGTCAATCCATACACTCACATACATACATTACCAAATAATCATGGGATAATCCTTATCCCCATCAATCATTAATCTATTCATTTACATAATATAAACTTCAATTAATACAACACAAGAGGATCTCTGCTATTCCTATTCAATCAAGCATTCACACACTGCCTTAATTATCCATTCATATACAATACTGAGATATTCTTTATCCCTCTCATGTAAACATTCATAAATGCCCAGATACCAAATATGGAATGTTCACTATCCCCATTCATACATCCATTCAACAGGAAAGGAAGCCTACTTACCTCATCCTTCTTTACGTTCCACAACTCCTTAGGTTCTACAGCTTTCCATACAACCACTGTCCATTGGTCCTACATGTTAGTATAAATGCCTGGTATTGATGACAAGCAAAACTTGATTAAAGATTATGTACTAATAATTATTGCCAAGATTTAGCATGCAAAATTAAGTTGTAGGCCTCATGGATAAATGAACATAGAAAAGATATTCCAAGGCATCAATCTATTTGATTGAAAAGACTTGGGCAAGTGCAGAAGCAAAAGACTAAGTACTGCTATAGTCAAAGCTCAAATGAAAAGGAATCAACCATCACCATTCGTCTGTCAAAGTGAAGCTTATCTTCGATGAATGTGAAGCAACGTGAATATAACAAACTTTGTCTGTCATAAGTGAGCCATAGTCAAAAAGGTCACCAAGCTAATGATCATCTATTAAAAATAGAAAAGGCGGAGCAGTGGAGTTTGTTTGTGCATCTAACAATTCATGTAGTACCTACAATAGATAATCTAATAAACAAATTGCTAAAAGGATAATTCGTCTGTGCCTCAACAATTCATCTGTTACTTATAATAGACAATCTAATAGATGAAGTACTGAAAAGATAATTCATCTGTGCCTCAACAATTTGTCTATTACTTATAATAGATAATCCAATAGATGAAGTGATGCAAGGATAATTCATCATACCTACAACTCATTTATTACTTATAATAGACAATCCAATAGATGAAGTGTTGAAAAGATGATTTGTCTATGCCTCCATGATTTGTCTATTATATGTAATGGACAAACCAACAAACAAAATGCTGGAAATGCAATTCATCTGCGCTAACTGGATTCATCTACTATTTACCATGGACAAACTAGAAGATGAAGGGACTTTGTCTGATAGATAATGGACAGATACTTTATTTCTCATAAGTGAAGATGAGCAATGGACAAACTGAATCGTTGGTCTTCGTTCATCATTATGATGCTCTTTCCATATTAATGAAAGAATCAACCATTGCAGTAACTCTTTGACTGATACTTTATAAGAATTAGAAAATCATCTTTTCCAAGGTCAGTACTGCAGGCATTCGAGCAAATGAGGATTAAGTAAAAGTCAGAGAATTCAAATGTGTTAATCAAAATAGTCTTTAGTTATTAATGGAGTTCACGTACTACCAACAGCTGGAATTCAAAGCAGTTATAAATGCAGTATCATTGAATCAAGAAGTAAGATAGAGGAAAATATTCAATACCCTTTTGAAAGCATTTATTGAACTAAGCCAAAACCTTCCGCATCTTTCAAGAGTTGTGAGCCTTGGATTCAAACCTTCCTCGACTTTCTTTGAACGCTCCCAACCACCTTTCAGTAAGATTATTTACTTCTATATTTAATCTTCAAAAATCTGCCCCTGTGCTTATTGAGAAGTATTTATGCTTTAACTTTTGATATCCATTGTAATTCCCTTGAGCTAGTGGTTGAGACTAGACTCAAGAAGAGATGTGATTGTTTGAGTGTGGATAAGAGCTATTTACACCACCTAAACCTGGAATTTAGAAGAGTATTGGGAGCACTGTGATAACCCCCCTAGAGTTGAAATTTAAAAGAGTTCTAGGAGTATTGTGTTTATGCCCCATAGAGTTGGAATCTAGAAGTGTGTTGGGAGCAATATAGTTATGCCCCCTAGAGCTAGAACCTAGAAGGGTGCAGGGTGCACTAATTGTATTTCTACTATTAAAGATAGTGGAACCGAAGGCATTGAGAGGAGAGTGTTCTTGGAAAAGTAGAGTGGAGTATTTACTCAAACCACTATAAAAATCAGTATTAAAAGAGTTCTAGGAGTATTGTGTTTATGCCCCATAGAATTGGAATCTAGAAGTGTGTTGGGAGCAATATAGTTATGCCCCCTAGAGCTAGAACCTCGAAGGGTGCAGGGTGCACTAATTGTATTTCTACTATTAGAGATAGTGGAACCCAAGACATTGAGAGGAGAGTGTTCTTGGAAGAGTAGAGTGTCTTATTTATTTTTGCATTGATTGAGTGCTAGAGGGACATTTGATCCTAAAGAGGTTTAGCAAATTTTTAAACACCCAATTCATCTCTCTCCTCTTGGGTATTTGCCTAAGCTTCAAGGCCAATAAGTGGTATCAAAGAAGACTATATCAACATTTATAATTATCCAATGGCAAACCCATCATCCTCTTTAAACATATTTGCCAAAGGGCAATCGTCTATTTGGCTACTCCTATTTGATGTAAACAACTTTGCTTACTAGAAGTTAAAGATGAAGCAAATCATTATAACCAATGATATGGAATCTTGGAAGGCCATTAAAATTGGAATCACTCTTCCGACCACTGAAGTAGATGCATGAACTAAAGAGGAGGCCACCTTGGTCTAAAATAATACAAAGGCTATGAACTCTTTATTCTGTGGACTATCTTCATCTGAGTTTGATAGAGTATACTCTTGCACTACTGCAAAAGGTATTTGGGATAAATTAGTGTCTATATATGAAGGATCCTCATAGGTCAAAGGAACTAGAAAGAATATGTTAATAAGAGAACTTGAAAACTTTAAGATGAAAGAAGGGGAGAGTATATCAGAAATGTACACTCATTTTTCAAAAATTACTAATTCTTTGAAAGGTTTGGAAAAGAAAGTCACAAATTCTGAATAGGTAATAAAGATGATGAGGGCACTACAAGAATCCTAGAACTAGAAGATCACAATGATAAAAGAAGTAAAGGATTGAAACACTTTTCTGGTGGACGACCTCATCAGCTCATCGATGTCACATAAGCTGATCAAAAGTAAGATAGAGGAGCTAATGAAGCAAAAGAAAAGTATTGCTCTCAAGGTGATCAAGGAGAGCAATAGTGACCCTGCATCACAATTTGAAGATGATATGGCCATGTTAGTTAGAAACTTCAAAAGGTTCGCAAGAAGCAGCTAAAGTAGCACCTCAAGGAGAGAGCCTAGACAACAGAAAAAAATGACTGAAAGAAAGAGTGATCTCCCCACATGCTATAGATGTGATAGGATCAGACACATGTCTCCTGAGTGTCTCCATGAAGAAAAAGTAAATGTGAATGAGAAAGATGAAAGAAGAAAAAATAAACACTTTAGGAAGTTATCAAGAAACCAAAGCCAGAGAAATGTACATAAATTATGAAGACTTATTAGGGACAAGCTCAAGTGAGAAACAGGACAATGAAGTTCGACACCTCACAAGAATATGTTGTATGGCCCACATGGAAAATGAATCAACAAATCAAATCTTCATCAAAGAGCAATACACAACAGAGCTGGAGATGGATATAAACTCTTACTACTGTTATAGTTCTGACTCTTCAAGCTTGAAAAGTACTTGTGTCGAATGCAAAAATTTTTGATGAGTTACAACAATCATACAACTCTCTCTTCAGTGAGTTTGAACTACTTGGCTAGAAATTCACTCAAAAGAAAAGACATTTTGATGCAACTGTCAAAGTAAATTCTATTCTGGTAGAAAGAAATCTATCTCTACAAAAAGAGGTTGAAAATCTGAAGAAGGAGATAGAGATATTGAACAATATGTTGAGTAATTTCTCCAATCTAGGAGAATTTATCACCAAGTTCATGAGAATGACAGGTCAAACTAGTAAAAAGGGAATTAGTTGCGAATAGTCAAATGATGAAAATTCATAGAAATTTGCTGGATGGTCCAAGGGAGTGAACATCATAAAAGAAAAAGAAAATTGTTCAAATATTGGAAGGTTCATAGGTTATCCCTAGGTAAAGAAACCAATAAAATATAGTGCACAAAGCAGAATTTCAAACACTTGATATTTCTATGATAAAATTGGACATAAATTGTATGATTGCTATGCCAAAAAGATGCAAGCAAAAGGTGCGAAGATGAAATGGAAATCCAAGGATTATACACAATCTTCTAGCACACAAACATCCACTAACACCATTGGACCCAATACTTGGGTACCAAAGAGGTAAGAAAAATATTTGCTTTGAATGCAAGTAAGTTTTAAAGTTACGTCTGACAATACTTAGTTCATGGATAGTGGCTACTCAAGACATATAACCGGGAACAAGAAACTGTTCAAAGAATTGAAGCCAATAAATGAAGGAACAATTGTATTTGGCAACAATGACAAAGGCCTCATCAAAGGGATAGATAAAATTTATGGTCTATTCAATGCTTGCATAGAGGATATATTATATGTAGGACTCAAGCATAAATTGCTAAGTATTAGTCAATTATGTGACAAGGATCACAAAGTTGTGTTTGAACCACTTCCATGTAATTTATTCAGTATAAACAATGATTATCGTTCAACAGAAAAAGGTATGAAAATATTTATCTAGTGTAGTAGATGATATTATTGGAAAATGCTTAATTGCAATCAAAGATGATCCATGGGTATAACATAAAAGGATGGGACACATCAATATGCTAAATATCAGATCTTTATGGAAAAAGGATCTCGTGATTGGTCTACCTAAACTAAATTATGACAAAAATCAAATATGTAAATCTTGTCAATTGTCAAAATAGACCAAAGTATCCTTCAATTCTAAAAATGAGCTATCTATATCTAGAACTCTGAAACTATTACATATAGATCTCTTTGGACCATCAAATGTTGTCACCCTTGGAGGAAAAAGATTTTTAGATTCACATGGGTGATTTTCTTGACTAGTAAAGATGAAACATTTTCAAAGTTAGTTCAAAATAAGAAACAAATGTCAATTATGTCTATTTATAGTGATCATAGTGGTGAATTTGAAAATAAAAAATTTATAGACTTTTGTGACAAAAAAGAAATTCACCATAATTTCTCATCCCCTAGAACTCTTCAACAGAATGGAGTTGTGGAAAGGAAGAATTAGACAATTCAAGAAATGACAAGGACCATGTTGAATGAGAGTAGGTTGTCCAAAAGATTCTGGGGAGAAGCAGTAAGTACATATTCTGATGTATCGAATAGGGTACCATTAGAGCAATTTTGAAGAAAACCCTTTATGAGTTTGGAAAGGAAGAAAACCTAATATCTCATATTTTCATTCCTTTGGATGCTCATGCTATATGCTAAACAATGGGAAGGATAACCTTGGAAAGTTTGATCCAAAAAGTGATGAAGTTATCTTCCTCAGTTACTTTTCTAACAGTAGGGCATTTAGGGTATATATTAAGAGAACATAGGTTCTAAAAGAGTCTATACATGTTAAATTTAATGAAGCAAATGTAACCCCATGAAAGGAGTGTGATAGTGATGCAAATGAAGTTGCAACTAATATGAAGAAGCTTAAATTGAAAGATTAAGAAGATGCCATAAAATATGAAGATATGCAAAATTCAGACAATGAGGAGGAGGTACGTACAAGTAATGTTCCCTATCAAGCTCCGATTGATTTGAGATTTATTAGTGCCCATCCTAGAAAATAAATTATAGGTGATATCTATGATGGTGTCGAAACAAGAAGGTCCATACAAAACATTTGTAGTCGTTATGATTTCATTTCTACAACTAACCTAACTTGTATTGTTTAAGCCTTAAATGATGAAAACTAAATCATTGCAACGAAAGAAGAGCTTAACCAGTCTGAAAGGAACAAAGTATGGGAATTAGTTCCAAAACCAAAGGACATTATAATTGGAACTAAATGGTTGTTCAGAAATAAACTGGATGAAAATGGATTGATTGTAAGAAACAAGGCACAACTAGTTGCTTAGGGGTATTCCCAAGAAGAAGGAATTGACTTTGAAGAATCATATGCCCTTGTAGCCAGATTAGAAGCCATTAGAATGCTACTTGCTTTTGCATACTATAAGAAATTCAAATTATTTCCGATGAATGTAAAGAATGCATTTTTAAATGGATATTTAAGTGAGGAAGTGTATATAGAGCAATCCCCTGGTTTCAAAAATGATGATCAACCTGATCATGTCTATAAGCTCACTAAAGCATTATATGGTTTGAGACAAGCTCCGAGAGCATGGTATGAAAGGTTGAACAAATTTTTAAGTGATCATTAATTCAAGAGAGGAAAAGTTGATACTACCTTGTTTATAAAAAATATTGGCATAGATATCTTGATAGTTTAAATTTATGTGGATGATAGTATATTCGAAGCTATTAATGAGGATCTCTATCAAGACTTCTCAAAGATCATGTAGGCTGAATTCAAAATAAGTATGATGGGAGAATTGAACTACTTCCTTGGATTTCAAATAAAGCAAAGAGATGATGGAAACTACATTTGCTAATCCAAATGTACTAGAGAAATGCTGAAGAAGTTCAAAATGGAAAAAAAAAATATAGTAAGCGCCCTAGTGAGCACATCAACAAGGCTGGATAAGGATGAAAAGGGTAAACTTATAGATCAAAAATAATATCAAAGTATGATTAGATCTCTTCTTTGCCTTACTAAATCTACACCAGATATTCTCTTTAGTGTATGCGTATGTGCTACATTTTAGTCTAGTCCTAGAGAGTCTCATCTTATAGCGGTGAAACGAATTTTTAATTTTTTGGTTGACACACCAAATCTAGAACTCTATTATCCCAAGGGAACTGGTTTTGAACTAATTGGATATTTAAATGCCGACTTTAGGGGATATAAAGTTGATAGAAGAAGTACTAGTAGAACCTGTCAATTCTTAAGAAATAGTCTAGTATAATTGTTCTCTAGGAAACAAACTAGTATTACTCTCTCCATCGCATAAGTTGAATATATAGCAGCTGAAAGTTATTGCACTCAATTGGTGTGGATGAGACAATAAATTCTAGATTATGGACTAAGAAATAGAGACATACCCATTAAATGTGATAACACTAGTGTCATATACTTGATAAAGAACCCTGTCTTATACTCTTGAACCAAGCATATAGAAATTAGGCACCACTTTATTAGAAAGCATGTAGAAAAATATGACATGTGTCTATAATATGTGCTTATAAATGCTCAACTTGTTGATATCTTTACTAAGCCACTACTTTTAGAAACTTTCTACAATATTAGAGGAGAAAGAATTTGGAAAATTATCTCAAGGGAACATAAAAAGAACACAAAATGCATAATCTTAAATTAATCAGGGGGAGAATATATATAAAACTAGTAAAAGGAAATAACAAAAAATGGCAACTTGAGGAATGATTAAACTTTGCAAAATATTTTCATCAGACTGCATACATTCAGGGGAAGATTATCTTTTATGAGATAATTTTTAATCAAGTTTTGTCATCATTAAAAAATGAGAGAATGTTATCATAAATGCATAGTTTTGATTACAAACAAAACTTGATTAAAGACTATGTACTGTTGGTTATTGTCAAAGATTTAGCACACTGAATAATGTTGCAGGCCTCATGGACAAATGAACATAGAAAAGATATTCTAAGGTGTCAATCTATCTAGCTAAAAAGACTTGGACAAGTGCAGAAGCAAAAGACAAAGTGCTGTTATAGTCAAAACTCAAATGAAAAGGAATCAACCATCACCATTCGTCTATCAAAGTGGAGATTATCTTTAAAGAATGCAAAGCAATGTGCATAAAACAAACTTTGTCTATCATGAGTGAGCCATAGTCAAACAGGTTACCTAGCCAATGATCATCTGTTAAAAATAGAAAAAGGTGGAGGTGCTGAGTTTGTCTATGCCTCTAACAATTCGTTTACTATCTATAACAAACAATCTGACAAACAAACTGTTGCAAGGATAATTCATCTATGCCTCAATAATTTGTTTGTTACTTACAACAGACAATCCAATAGACGAAGTGCCAAAAAGAAAATTCGTCTGCACCTTAACAATTCATCTGTTACTTACAACAGACAATCCAATAGATCAAGTGATGAAAAGATAATTTGTCTACACTCTTAAAATTTGTCTATTACTTACAATAGAAAATCCAACAGATGAAGTACTGAAAAGATGATTCATCTATGCCTTAGGGATTCATCTATTATGTGCAGTGGACAAACCAACAAATGAATTGCTGGAAAGATAATTCATCTGTGCTAACTAGATTCGTTTGCTACTTACCATGGAAAAACTAGAAGATGAAGAGACTTTGTCTGATGGATAGCTGGACGGATACTTTATTTGTCATAAGTGAAGACAAGCAATGGACAAACTAAATCGTTGGTCTTCATCCATCATTATGATGTTATTTCCATATTGATGAAAGAAGCAACCATTGCAGCAACTCTTTAACCGATACTTTTTAAGAATAAGAAAATCATCTTCTCCAAGGTTAGTACTACAGGCATTCAAGCAAATAAGGATTAAGTAGAAGTCAGATAATTCAAATGTGTTAATTAAAATGGTATTCTGTTATTAATGGAGTTTACCTACCACCAACGGCTGGAATTCAAAGCAGTTATAAATGCAGTATCATTGGATCAAGAAGCAAGATAGAGAAAAATATTCAATAACCTTTTGAGAGCATTTACTGAACTAAGCCAAAACCTTCTGCATCTTTCAAGAGTCGTGAGCCTTGCATTCAAACCTTCCTCAACTTTCTATGAAGTCTCCCAACCACCTTTTGGTAAGATTATTTACTTTGGCATTTAATCTTCAAAAATCTTCCCTTGTGCTTATTGAGAAGTATTTGTGCTTTAACTTTCGATATCCATTGTAATTTCCTTGAGCTAGTGGTTGAGACTAGACTCAAGAAGAACTGTGATTGTTTGAGTGCAGACAAGAGCTATTTACGTCCCCTAGAGGTTGAATCTAGAATAGCGTTGAGAGCACTGTGATTACGCCCCCTAAAGCTGAAATTTAAAAGAGTATTGGGAGTGTTGTATTTATGCCCCTTAAAGCTAGAATCTAGAAGAGTGCTGGGATTACTATAGTTATACCCCCTAGAGCTTGAATTTAAAAGAGTGTAGGTTGCAATAATTGTATTTCTGCTATTGGAGTTAGTGGAACCTAAGATACTGAGAGAAGAGTATTATTGAAAGAGTGGAGTAGAGTATTTACTTGAACCACTATAAAAATTCCTATGTCTTATTTATTTTTTCATTGATTAAGTGATTAGATTGATTACTATTGGGACATTTGATACTAAAGGGGTTTAGCAAATTTTTAAGTAGCCAATTTACCCCTCTGCTCTTGGGTATTTTCCTAAGCTTCGAGACCAACACTACATATGTAACATATATCAAATTCCATTTAAATATACTTCTTATACTAAGGTGGTCAATTCAAGCCCATTTATCATTTTCCCTTATGCTAAAACTTATCCATATCATTCATCTATATTGTTAGTTAGCTATGGACCAATCATTAACCATTCATACCACACATTAATTGCTTTGTTTAATGCTTATTAATTGCCCATTTACAATTGCAACGAAATCACTTAACCATACTCTATTTCTCACTGAAGTATTTCATCAAGTATCTTACATACATTAGTTGAAACCTTTACACATATGATTCATACATATCTTATATGAATTGGGCATTTCCTCATACACTTCATATGCATCATTTAAGCCATAAAGTATTAAAGAAAATTTCCATTTTCATCAACATATACCCCTCATATAATATAGTTATTAGTTCTATAATCACTAAACAAGCTAATTAAATCCTTAATTTAATCAATTTCTTACTTACATGTTCCATACACAAAATCCTCTCCAACCTCTCAATGGATTGCTTCCTCTTTCATCAATAACCCCAAAACTCCAAGCTCTTATTTTCAATTTAGTGCCAAAACACTACAATTTACCCTTTAATCATTCCCCCCATGGTTTTAACAACACTTTAAATCATTTTCCCCAAAATTTTACTATTGTGTGTCTGAACTATAGTATAAATATATTCTGATTAATTTTTTATTTGAAACTAACAATGTAACAAGTGCAGAACAATAATCAACTGCTTCAACCATTTGCTACATCTCAAAAGGATTAAGCTACTAAAAATATGAAGATC
>JAYJMB010088737.1:0-36316 GCA_036873735.1 Pouteria campechiana | reverse complement strand
AAGTGCAGAACAATAATCAACTGCTTCAACCATTTGCTACATCTCAAAAGGATTAAGCTACTAAAAATATGAAGATCACACTAAAGAAGAAGAATAAAAAGAAAAGGCTTCAGGATGAGCTACAAAGAGTTCACCTTGTCTGTAAAATTCAGAGAGAAATTTTCATGGACAAATGCAAAGCAAAGACAAAAACAAGTCCAAGAAGAAGCCAAGGTCAAGAACCAGAAACTTTGTCTGAGAATATAACCTTGAACAATCCAAAATGACCAAACAGAAGTTCGTCTGAGATAAAGCAGAAGAGGCAACCTCGCTAGAAACTCGAACAAATAAAAATGGAGCTAAGAAGTGAAATTGAACTTTATCTGAACCACCAGAAGCCTAGAAAAATGAATACAATGTGAAGGAACTTCATCCAACTAACAAAAGCCTAAGACAGACTTTGTCAGACACTTACTTTGGACAAATATAGTGTTAGGATTATTATATATGATTTTTATGAGAATAAAACTTATATTAAGATAAAATAATATGTGTTTCAATCGTTAAAAATCATATGCATAGTTATGATTTGATAAACATTAATTGATAATGTGAAATGTTTGCATATCATAAATGTTTAATTATGCAAGTATGTATCTTTTACTTCATGATGCGCTTAATCTTAGTTATCATTCTTTAATGCGTTAATTTATTGAATCATATTTAGCACTATACTCTATTATATTTTTAATATTATGTGCTTAAATAGAGATGTATATTATTCTTACTCTACAACGTGTAAAAATCATATAAGGATATCTATACATTTTGATTATATAATGCTAACAACGTAGCAAGTATAGAAAAAGTTCTAAGTGTAAAAATATGACAAACTGCCACAACTATCTGCTACATTCCAAAGGGATTAAACTACTAAAGATTACAGAAGAAGAAGAAGAAGAAGAAGAAGATAAGGCTTTAAAGATGAAGCCATGGTAAAGGAGCATAAAGTTGTTCGAGACATTTAAACTATCCATTGGCCAGAGTTTGTCTAAGACAAAGTAAGAAGGAGTTGAAGAAGAAAAAGGATTAAGCCAAAACCTTCCAAAAATCTTTGCAATCCTAGGCCAAGAGCTCTAACCTTCAAATATCATTCAAGATATTCATCTTCTTATCCATTCAAGGCCTACTTCTTCAAATATATCCATAACTTGTTAGAGGAAAATTAATTTATATGACCTGCATCCAAATGACATCTACACCCGTGCTTTCATTGTGCAGACTAGTTTTAGTCATTATTTTTGACAATAACAGCGCTATAAGTTTTCCAACTATGTCAAGTCAAAAATGAGAAAAGATATTTCAACAACGGCTTATCTTTCTCTCTGTAAAAGAATGACAATGCAGCAGCTCGAGACAAATCAGAAGGCATGCACTCCAACTGTAGAAAATCTCAACGATCTTCTTTATTCATTATTGATCCTATTTTTGCATTCAACAAAACCCATCTTCTCCAATGGTCAAAATTATAAAGAAGATGTTTAAGGAGAAGAGGTGGGATGATTCAAAGTAGGTGAAGGAAAATATTTCAAATGAGCTTAATCTTATGCAAATCCTTCCACCCATGGCCAAGAGCTTAAGCTGTTATCTATCTTTTATAAGCTTCAATCTACATATCTTTATGTCCATTGAGTTTACATTTTGGGAAGACCTTTTTGTATTACTAGAGCTATAAAAGATCTTATCTTCCCCTATTCTTAAATGTGCATTAGTTTCTGGTTAAACTAAGAACTAGTGAGTTTGTGATAAGCTTAAGAAAACCACATTATATGAGTTGTTGTTGAGCTTTGAAAAACCATCAAGTCTACTAGTGATCTTCAAAACTAATGAATTTTCTAGTGAGCTTGTGAAAACTAGAAGAGTGATAGGAGTACTATGTTTATGCCTCGTAGAGCTAGAATCCAGAAGAATATTGGGAACACTTGCTTATGCCCCCTAGAGATAGAATCTAGAAAATTCTAGGAGCACTATTGTATTTCCATTATATGGGATATAGTGCAACCCAAGGCACAATAAGTGTGTGCTTTTGGAAGAGTGGATGTAGGGATAGGCTTCCTGAATCATTATCAAAATTGTTATGTATTGTCTGCTTGATTGGTTTACTTTGCATGCTACTATCCTATTATTACATTACACATAATTACACACACACACACACACTATTACCTGCTTGAAATGAGAATAACTAAGAAAAGTTGAATTAGTGTGTGAAGCAGACACTATGATTGAATGAATAATTACGAAAATCACATAAGTGTTACAACATTATTCCTTCTTAGCACATTAATTTTTATTTGGCCATAATTTTCATATACTCAATTCATCCCTCCTCTCTCAGGTTAAGCCATACTATGAGACTCTACATATAGAACAAAGTAGAATTTTTCTTACTTTGTCTGAATGAGAAAATGAAAAACTAAAGCTAAATTCATCTGAATCTAGTTCGACTTCTTCCATGCCACGAAAGTTCATCCGATACTAACTTGGATGAATTACACTAAAGAAGCCTCGACTAGCAGATAGAACCAAAGAGAAGTTTGTCTAGGACTTATTATAGAAAAATGCAGACAGAGAGATGCCATGACTTTGTTTGAAAATTAATTGATCTGTGTGACTTGCTTTAAGATGGCATCTATGCTCGTGCTTTCGATGTTCAAAATCATTTCAGTCACCATTTTTGGCAATAAGTGGCTTTGGAGGTTTTCCAATTGTAAAGAGTTAAAACAGAAGAAAGACATTTTAAACAACTTATCTTTCTCTCTATAAAAGAATGGCATTACAGCTACTTAGGACAAATCAAAAGCAAAGCACTCCAATGGCAGAAACCACAATGATCTTCTTCATTCAATGCTACTCCCAGTCCTGCATCCAATGAAACCCATTCTTCTCTAACAGTCAAGTTATTGAAGAGCTACTTAAGGATAAGAGCCGGGATGATTCAAAGGTGGTGAAGGAGTATTTTTAGTGAGACTAAACCTTCTACAAATCCTTTCACCCATGACTAAGAGCTTTAACATTCAAATATCCATTTCATGAGCTTTAACCTTCTAAATTTTTATAGCCATTTTCTTTACATCATGGGAAGATCTTTTGTACTACATAGAGCCACTAAAAGATCAAATCTTCTCTGTAGCTTAAATGAAATACTATGTAAAAGTGTAATAAATTTGGGGTTAATTGTAAAACTAGATAGTTGATGGTGAGCTCTAGAAAATGATCAAGTTTGTTGATGATATTTGAAACTAGTCTTCTATTGTATTATTACATAAGTACACGAACATGCAAAGAGAGAAATTAGTTTAATAAGGGGTTAAGTGAATAATTTTATAAACCCAATTCACTCCTCCCCTCTTGGGTTAAGCTATCCTATGGGACCCAACACTAACCCTATCATAGATATCACCTATGACTGATCTCTAGGATGGGTACTAATGAACTTCAAATCAAGAGAAGATTGATAAGGAACATTAGCTGCACTTAGCTCCTCTTAACTATCTGAATCTTGCTTATGTTCTTACCTTGAAGTGCCTTCTCCCCCTTGATTTTGTAATTGTAGTTTCTTTATTCTCTTTATGACTTCATTCATATCACTATCAGACCCCTTTCTCAGGGCTAAACTAGTTTCATCAAACTTAACATGCACTGACTCTTCTACAACTTGAGTTTTCTTATTGAAAACTCTAAATGCTCTATTGTTAGAAGAGTATTTAAGGAAGATAGTCTCATCTCTTTTTCGATCAAATTTCCTAAGGTTATCCTTCTCATCGTTCAATACATAACATAAGCAACCAAAGGAATGAAATAAGAGATATTCAGTTTTCTTTCTTTCCAGTGCTCATAAGGAGTTTTCTTCAAGATAGCTCTAATGATAACTTTGTTTAGCACATGGCAAGCTATGATTACTGCTTCTCCTTAAAAATTTTTGGATAATTTACTTTCATTCAACATGGTTCTTGCCATTTCTTGAATTGTTCTATTCTTTCTTTCCACAACTCCATTTTTTTAAGGAGTTTTAGGGGATGAAAAGCTATGATGAATTTATTTTTCCTCATGATAGTCAACAAATCTTTTATTTTTAAATTCATCACCATGGTCACTCCGAATAGAAATAATTGACATTTTCTTCTCATTTTATACAAGCTTTGAAAAAATAGAGAATATAGAAAATGCTTCATCTTTGCTAACTAATAAGATTACCCATGAGAACCTAGAATAGTCATTTACAATGACATACTCATATATTTTTCCTCAAAGGGTAATAATATCTGATGGTCTAGATAGATCCATGTATAGTAGCTCTAGTGGTCTAAATGTAAACAATTCATCCTTTGGACAAAAGGAAACTTAGGTTTGTTTTGACATTTGACAATTTTTACAAATCTATTTCTTATCATATTTCCGCTTAGGTAGTTCATTTATAACATTTTTCTTCCACAAAGATTTGATATTAGACATATTGATGTGTCCCATTCTCCAGTGCCATAACCATGGGTTATCATTAATAGCTATTAGGCATTTTCCTACAATTTCATCTAGATGAGCTAGATATATAGTTTCATACCTTTTTCTACTGAACAATAGACTATCATCTACATCAAATATATTACATATGGATGATTCAAACACAACTTTGTGACCTCAGTTACATAATTTAGCTAATGCTTAGTAAGTTGTTCTTAAGTCTATCTACATATAATACATCCTTTATATATGCATTGAACAAACCAAAAACTTTACCTATACCCTTGATGAAGCCATTGTCATTGTTGCTAAATGTAATTGTCCCTCAATTTATTGGCTTTAGATCCTTGAAGAGGTTCTTATTACTGATTATGTGTCTTGAGCATCCACTATCCATGAACTGGGAATTTCCAAAGGTAGGCTTAAAATTCATCTACATTCATGAAGAAATTTTCTTTTTACCCCTTTGGTACCTAAGTAGTGGGTCTAGTTGTGTTAGTGAATCTGTGTGTGCGAGAAGATTGTGCACAGTTCTTGGGTCTTCATATTAATCTAGCACCTTTTTCTAGCATCTTCTTTGCATGACAATCATATACTTTGTATCCTTGTCTATTACACAAATGACATGTGTTGGAAACTCTACTAGGTGCATTGTTTGTCACTGGTCTTCTCACCCAAGAATGACCTATGAACTTTGTAATGTTGGGACAATTTCCTCTCTCATCCGTGAGGTTCGTACCCTTGGACCATCTACCAATTTTTTTTATTTTCTTGTAATTCTTTACCACCACCTAATTGTTCACATCCAAGTCCTCTTTTGCTGTTTTGTCCAGTCATGCATAGGAACTTGGTGACTAATTCTCTTGGGTTGGAGAATTTTTTTAACATAATGTTTACTATTTCTATCTCATTTTCTAGAATTTTTACTTCTTTTTGCAGAAATAGATTTCTTTCAGCTAGAATTGCATTTACTTTGATGGTAGCGTCAACGTGTCTTTTCTTCTGGGTAAATTTTTATCCAAGAATTTCAAATTCATTGCAGAGATAATTATATGATTGCCACAATTCATCAAGCTTATTACATTTATTACATCCACTGGTGGAGCTTAAAGAATTTGAAGAATAAGAATAGTTAGAATTTACCTCAGTCGCCAATTCATTTGTATATTGATCTTTGATGGATAGTTGGCTTATGGATTCATTCTCTACATGAGCCATGTAGCAGATTCTTGCCAGTTTGACCACTTCTCTGTCATCTCTTTCACTTGAGCTGGTGCTTAAGGAGTCTTCATCATTCACATATATTCCTCTGGCTTGATTTCTTTGTAGCCTTTTGAAGTGTTTTTCTTTTCTATTCTTTTCATTTTTTTCTTCTTTCTCATTTAGATCCACTCTTTCTTCATTAGGACATGCTGTAACCATGTGTCCAACTCCTTGACACTTGCATCACATAGGCAAGTTTCTTTTACTTTCACTTCTTCTTTTCTCTCCTTGTTTAGGCTATTTTTTAAAGTTGTAGCCTCTATTGCTTCTTACAAATTTTCTAAAATTTCTAGCCAGCATGGACACTTCATCTTCTATTTGAGAATCTAACTCACTACTGCTTTCTTTTGCTACTTTGAAAGCCATTTTTTTCTTTTATTTTACTGGCTCTTTTTTTTTTACTCTTGATCAGCTCCTTGAGTTCATTTAGATCTTTTACTCTTCTATAGTTGTAATCTTCTATTTCTAGGACTCAGGTAGTGCTCTTAGAACCTTCATTAACTATTCAAAATTAGAAAATTCTTTTTTCAAACCTTTTAAAGTGTTAATAATCTTAGAAAGATGAGCATACATTTCTGATATACTCTTAGCCTCTCTCATTCTAAAATTCTCTAGCTCTCCTACGAGCATATTCCTTCTAGTGCCTTTAACTTGAGAGGAACCTTCATAAATAAATACCAACTTATCCTAAATATCTTTGGTAGTGGTGCAGGATGAACCTCTGTTGAACTTAGTAGAAGATAAACCATAAAATAATGAGTTTGTTACTTTTGCATTATTTTGTACATTGGTGGTTTGCTCTTTGGTCCAAGCACCAATTTCATTTGTAGGAAGCGATATTCCTATAGCTATGGCCTTCTAAGACTCCATATATTTGGCCGTGATAAATTGTTTCATGCTCAACTTCCAATAAGCTAAGAAGGTTCCATCAAATAAAGGCAGCCAAGTAGAAGATTGCCCCTTGGCAAAGATATGAGCAAAGGATGATGGATTTGCCACATGGATCTCCATAAGTACTTATGTAGCCCACTCTAATACCACTTGTTCGTCCGATAGGCTAGGCAAATACCTAAGAGGGGAGGGGTGAATTGAGTTATTAAAAATTATACTTTAACCCTTTGAAGGATTAACATCCCTATAGCAATCTAATAGGAGATAATGTAAGCAAATAAATGGACAGGAATTTTTATAGTGGTTTGAGTTAACTATTCTACTCCACTCTTCCAAGAACATTATCCTCTAGTGTCTTGGGTTCACACTATAAGATACTATCTCTTATAGTAGAAATACAACTAGTGCACTCAGCACCCTTCTTGATTCTAGCTCAAGGGGCGTAATAATCTAGTGCCACTATACTCTCCTAGATTCCAACTCTAGGGGGCGTAAATATAACACTAGCAAACTAACTGCAAGATACACTTCAACAGTTATGAATGCTCTTCTTGAGTTTGGCCTCTAATACCAACTCAAGGCAATCAAAGATAAGGACACAAAAGATAAATACACTTTGCAGAGTATTTCACTAAAATACAGGGAAAGTTTTTTAGAAACTTTGATACAAAAATGAATATTCTTTCCAAAAGTTGTTGAGAGCCTTAATAAATTATTGCAGAAGATTGCAGTAGAAAGACTTGGATTTTTCTATCTTTTATATGTGAAGGAATGAAGGTTTAAGCTTAGTGAAATGTAATTGTTCCATTGTTTTTCTTGTGTCTACTTTCTTCTTCTTATACTCAACTTTGAATTCCAGCCATTGGAGGTTGGTAAGCTTCATTGAATGCATAAAAATGTTTGAAGCTTTTCCTAATGAAATGCACCATTTTTGGTTGGGTGAAACAACTGTAATAACTTGCAATGGCATTCTTGCTTGAAATGACAGTTGGAAGATTGAAGCAAATGGTTTTGGACTGATTGGACTTCTTCCAATGATTGTTGTTTATTGTTTTGGATGATGTTTCTATTTCAAATTATCTAGAGTTAAGATTTTGGACGAAAGGTCTCCCTTTAGTATTTGCTCTTTGATATTACTCTTCGTTTCAAATAGAGTTGCTTGCTTAGGATCATTTAAAGTTAAGATTTCAGTTGCTTACTTCGCATTGTCTGGAGTTAAAATTTTGGATAGAGTTGCAGAGAGATGAATTTGAACGTTTGAATTTGGAAAGGTTGTTTGTCTAAAATATTTCTATTCATCCGAAGTTAGTTTTCTCATTTGTCTGAACTACCATGACAACGTTCCAACTTCAGCAATGGGTATGGGAACAACTTAAGTTTTGTCCAAAGTTGGTCTTTGTCTCTACATCATCCAAGATATGTTTTAGACAGATTGAGGTGCTCTTCCTTTCTTAGATTTGAAAGAAGGCTTCCGAAGTGAATATCTCGGATTGATTGAAATTTACATACAAAGTTGTTTTGTTTTCTTGCCTTGGGCATATTCTTCACCTGCTAGAAGGCTTTCATATTTTTTGGTCTTCTCATTTCAGCGTTTGAAAATGGCATAGACATTATAGAGTTTGTCTAAAACCATTTGAGACATTAAGCGTTACAATTTGGGACTTTGAGATTTTCCTTTCAGGTTATTTCCGGTCTGAAGCTTTGGCAATTCTTAATCTATTTCTGCATTTAAGGATCTTGACAAACTTTTATTAGTACTTAACTTAATCAAGTTTTGTTTGTCATCAAAATTATGCAATTATACTAACATTAAGGGTTTTGATTTTAAAAAACACACATGAAGACTATCTACTAGGTGGGAGAATCTAATCAAAACATCATGTAGGTTAAACTAGGGGTGCAACTTGCATCGGGTACCTGTGAACTGAACTAGAACCAATCTGATTTTAAGTAGGGTCAGTTCCACCTAAATTACTCATGTTGTAAGTTTGAGTAGGCCATTCAGATTGCAAGTATAAATCGAGTCATTTCTATCCAAGTGCCTAGGTAACCAAAACTGACTTGACCTACATATATAAGTTTTTAAAAAATATACACAATGCTAACGATATTCTATTTTCATAATTTTATTTTTATAGTTAATTGCCCATTCCCTTGTTGTATGTAAATCTTAACTTTCAAGATAAGGATGATGAACCTAGTAACACTTAATTCAATAAAATTTGCATGAAATGAATAAGAATCACTAGTGTGGCTTACAAGAAATGAATAGGCACCATTAGTATGCTTTTATAAGAAATGAATAGGCAAAATGTACTTCCATAAGAAAGGTGATTGTTGGAGCCTAAAAACTTAGCAAGATGATGTGATTATTCTAAATATAAGGGGAATGTTCCACATTATTATAAAAGAGATTCCATTGTTGTTAATTTGCTACTAGGAACTCCTAACAACATGCAAATTACAAATTGTTGCAAAAAGGGAGTGATCAGTTCGTGGGTCTAGGATCCACCTAATGTAGTTAATTCATTCTAGGTCAGTGTAGGTGTAGTTTGGATTGAACTAATTTTGATCTAGAATTGAATCGACTTGACCTTGAAAGAAATATGGTAGGGTCGACCTTGAACCGAATTGATCTAATAAAAGGATAGGGTAGGACTTTTAAAAATAGGATTAGGATAAGGTCAATCAAGAACCTAACTGAATCGACCATAGTTGCAACCTTAGGTTCAAATATGCTATTGTACTGTATATTGTTATCACTTATAAGAGGGATTTCCATTAAATAATGGCCTTATTAATTTCATTCAACCTACCTTTGGTCATTATTTATTTATAGGATTTTTTGGATGCCTTTTGCCGTTTTTAAAAGCATCACATTTTAAAAAATATCACCATTCAAATCATCAAAGTATTTTGTAATTCAAAATAAAATTTCTAGGCCTTGTTTGGCTTGGAGGAAAGGAAGAGGCACATGATTTCCCTTCTTATTCATTTTAGAAGACATTTATTTATTTTATTCAATTTAACATTTACTCATTATTCTACTCTTTTCAAAACAAAGATGCTATATATCTGATATTTATTCCCTACTTCATGTATATTGTCTTTAGTGATCTTGCTAGCATCTTGATTAGTTTGGAGAAATAGAAGCGGCATATGATTTTCCTTACTTATTTGACAAGACATTTATTTATTTTAGTCAATTTAACTTTTCACTTCTTATTCTACTATTTCCCAAAAAACTACGTATCTTATGTTTTTACCCTGCTCTATGTATATTACTTTTTGCCTAGCTAGCATCTTCTCTTATTTCCTAAATAATTTCCTTTTTAAAAAAACTCCTAACATACCTCATTGAATATTTATCTTTATCCAGTATTTTTTTATTGATAGCATTTCTATGTCACCAAATTCAATGTGATTATGACTATTTCAGTTCAGATGGATGTGTATAAATAGGAACAATGAAGTGTTCCTCATGCCATCTTTGTCCAAAATTTCACCAGCAATCCTTGGACAATGGACAGACGCAATGAGCAAAATCCTCCAATTAAAGAGATCAAATAAAGATTCATGTAACAGACATCCGTATGTAAAATACTAATTAATAACCTATTTATATACATAATTCCTTTCCGCCAACTGGAGCTGTTGAGGCGTACCAGCGAAGCTGCTGCCCGTTGCATAGAGCCACTTTGTTCGGTTTGTTTATCCTCACCGTTCAATTGATGTAACCTGCATTTCATGGGCTACCGCGCAAAATAGCAGACTGATCTGACCAATATTTCCATTTGATCATTACCTTTTAATTCAGATGGTCAAGGCAAAGTAGGTGGACAAATGGTTCCATCTATTTGCTAGAACATCTAATCCAAAATAATTGCTGTTCGTTGCTAGGATAGAGTGTATCATTTGCTTAGATTTTTTTTTTTAATGTATTTATTTCAATGATAGACAATGAAATACTTTCTCAAATTAGCGGACAAATGACAAAACGGGATAGGTTCGACCGTCCAGGCAGATTTCTTATACTGTCTTGTGATGTTATTTTTCCAAGAGCAGGCACTTGATGCTCCAGCTACCCACAGGATGATATACGAACACAATCAGAAGCCTACCGGTCAGCTACCTAAATCGTATCACACGGTGTCTAATATATGACACTTCTTCAAGTAGTTTAGAAATCAGAGAGAAATGCTGTCTGAATTTATGCCAGGTGTGCAGTTTCTGGCTATCTTCCGCCGATCATCCATCACTTTCACAGCCAGCCAAAGAATGAAAGAGCTACTGTATTGTTGCTTTTGTTAGTATTGTCTATGCGAGTTGGTTTTGATTCCATGCCTATGTTGTAGCGGTTTCGCCAGGTGGAGTGGGGAAGCTGCCATATGGCTTCAGGCAGTATTGTCCAAACTCATGAAAGTGCTAGTTGCATGTATTATAATACAAAATTTGTTGTTGCAGGTGGAATAAAGGGCATAAAAAGGTTATAATACACTTTCGATGTACAAAACAATTGGTAGTTGAACAAATGACTGACTAAAAGGCCTATGAGAAGGCCTAACGCCATTCAGAAAATGCTGCTACAGCTCCAACATGCAAACGGCGTGGACCATGAAATAAATGATCGAAAATCATCATTGGGACTATGGGCATAAATCAAATGGGCGGAGAGTTGAGCTGCAAACATTTCATTTTCTATTCTTTCCATGGAAATTTGATTGATTACTGGAATCGTAATATGGACATACGCGGAATTCGTCAACCATACTCTTTTGATGCTTAAATCATTCAGGATTTTGGGAAATAGAAAAACAGAAAAAGAAACAATAAAAGGATAGAATCATGTGGTGCTAATGCCATTTTATAATTGGTTAGTGTTTACTTCTGGTAGATGGTCTCCTTTGTTACGTAGGACACATTTATCTATTTAATCAGTAAGGTAATAAACCTAGACTATATAGTAAGCAAGCTTGGCGCTTGGCATTAGGCTTAACCAGGATGCTCCAACCTGCATTAAACTTGGTTTATTGTATTTTGATGATTAACAAAACCATATTTATGTTTACATACGTTTGGAATGGACTAACGAATTTAAAAGAGTAAAAATTTTCCAAGTACTAACATCAATCGCATTTCAATTACCTAGCACATTTGTTTGCAGTCGTAGCTGATTACTAGCCTTGAGTTGGTATTGGAGACCAAGTCCAAGAAGAACAAGTTGGATTAGTAGAGCCATGTCTCACAATCATCTTGTTGAACTATAATTGCACTCCATAGAGCTAGAATCCAGAAGAGTGAATTGACATAGAGTTGTATTTGTAATCGACATAATAGAACTCAAAACACAAAGTATGCGTGCTTCGAAAAGTGGAGTAGGGAGGTTGTCTTAAACTATTATATATTGCGATATTGCACTTGTTGTCTTTGTTTGGTTTAATTACTTGCTCCCAACTATTCCCTACAGATGCTTAGCAAATCATTTGAAATTAGGAAACTTATTCACTCGAGGTTCAGTAATTTTTTTTAATTAATCCAATTCACCCTTTCTTTCTTGGGTTGAGCCTAACAAAGGGACCAACAAGTAGTATCAGAATAACATACATAAATATTTATAGAGATTCCAAATGGCTAACTCATCATCTTCATCCTATATGTAAAGATCCTAAATGGCTAACTAATCATCTTCATCCTACATGTAAAGAGTCTAAATGGCTAACTGATCATCTTCATCCTATTATATTTGCTAGGGGCGATTAGCTGCCCAGTCACCCTATTCTATAAAGTCAATTTTGCACATTGGAAGTTGAGGATGAAATAATTTATTATGGCCAATGATATAGATTCTTGGCGGTCCATTGAGGTGAGATTTGTACTTCCATCAACCAACATTGGTGCTTAGGATAAAGAGAAAACTAGCAGTGTCCAAAACAATGCCAAGGTGATGAACTCATTGTTTTGCACCCTTTTGATTGCTAAATTTGTTAGAGTTTCATCATGCACCACAACTAAGAAAATGTAGGACAAGCTTGTTTCTATCTATAAGGGTTCTTCCCAAGTTAAAAGGAACTAGGAGGAACATTTTCATTGGGGAATTAGAAAGTTTTAAAATGAAGGAGAGTGAAAATATTTTAGAAATGTATGCAAGGTTCTCCAAAATGATTAATTCACTTAAAGGATTGGAAAACGAAATTTCTAATTCTAAGTAGGTGATGAAGATCCTTTGAGTGTTGTTAGAGTCATGGAATCAAAAGATTATAGTTATTGAAGAAGCCAAGTATTCGTCCCTTGATTGACGGTAGCTTAAGAGGGAGAGGGAGGATGAATTGAGCTTTTAGAAACTTTGACCAAACTAAACAATTATGCTAAGAAAAAGTTGAAAAATATCACATAACACACTGAATGCAAATTTTTAGAGTGGTTTAGCGCAAGCTGGGATCCTACTCAACTTCTCTAAGACAGTGTTTTCTACTATCTGAGGTTCCACTACTTCAATCCAACAATAATAACTTGGTTATACTTGAGCTCACCAAAAACTCTTATAATCAATTGCAAGTTTCTCTTACTTGCAAAAATAAATCACAATGCTGTAGACCCCTTGCTTGCAAAAAATAGAAAAAAAGTTAGTTACTTGTACAGAGATGTGCCTCTTACTTAAGGAAGTTTGTACACAATTGAAAAATAGAAAAATAATAAGATTTTTAATAGATTATAGAATTTTAGACTCCTAAAAAATTAAAGATGATGTAGCTTTAAGTTCTAAATCAGAGTGTTACATAGAAGAAGTTGAAACTGTTAGTCTCGAAGGTTATACAAAAACCCTAGAGGGGAGGGGTGAATTGGGTTATTAAAAAATTCTACTCAAACTCCTTGAAGGATTAAAGTTCCCTTTAGCAATTAAATGAACACATTATAAGCAATCAATAATTAGATAGAGATTTTTATAGTGGTTCAAGTCAACTATTCTACTCTACTCTTCCAAGTACTCTCCTCAGTTAAGATTATTATATATAATTTTGATGACAATAAAACTTGTAGTTAAGACATAATTTATGCTAATGATATGTGTTCAAGAAACTTGAATCATGGAAAATCATGCTTATGTAAGTTTAAATCATATATGCATATATTCATGATGTATCTAATCTTGCTTATCATTTTATGTAGAAACATATGTTTGCAATATGCTTTATTGAGTTATCATACTATGCGCTTGACTGATAATGTTTGTTATCCTTGCTCCACAACATGTGAATGAAATATATGTGATATATTTCAAAGCTAACAACATGAAAAGTGCAAAAATTTCTAAGTGTAAAATTACAACCAGTTGCTCCAACCATCTGCTACATCTCAGAAGAAATGGAAGATGAAAACAGAGGCTTAGAGACAAACTACAAGGAGTTTGCTTTGTCTATAATATCTAGAGCGAAATCCTCACAAATGAATGCAAAGCAAAGATGAAGCCAAAGTCAAAAAGCAGAAACTTCGTCCAAGAATATGACCTAGGACAATCCTGAATGCCCAAACCAAAATTTGTCCAAGACTAAGTAGAAAATTCAACGTCGCTAAGAACTCAGACAAATGTAAAAGAAGCTTTGCCTGACCGTCATAAATTGAGAAGAATTCGTCCAATTGAAAGAAGCTGAGAAGTAAATATGAACTTTGTCCAAATAACTGAAAGCTCGGGCAAATGCAAGTAAAGAGAAAGAACTTCATTCGAAGTCTCAAGACAAACACCTCAGACAAATGCAGAAGAAGAAGGAAAACTTTGGACAAAGTAGAATGAAGAAACTTCGTTCAATTGAGAAAAACTAAACAAAGTTTGTCCGAAGCTAACTTGGGACAAAGTGATGGTTCAAATAGCTTTTTCGATATTAATTTTAGACAAATGCCAAAGAGAAGAAACTTTGTTTGACGAGCATAAACCAAAGAGAGAGTTTGTCCAAGATTAACCCTAGATGAATGAACACAATTGAAACCCATGTCCTTATCCGATATCAATTGTTATGTGACTAGCAATTAATCCGAAGCACCAAAACATCATCTGCGTTCATGCTTTTGGTGTGCAGAATCATTTTAGTTACCATTTCCTACAATAAATGGCGCTACAGGCTTTCCAATTATGATAAGTCAAAATGGAAGACAAACATTTCAAACATCTTATCTTCTTGGGATGAATCAGAAATAATGCACTCTAATGAAAGAAATCACAAAGGTCTTCTACATGTAATACTGGTCTAGTTCCGCCATCTTTTCCAATCCATTCCTTTGCAATGGTCAAGTTTTTGAAAAAGCTATTTAAGGAGATGAGTTAAGATGTTTTAAGAGTTGAAAAAGAAAGGTAATTAAGCTTAAGTCCTTTCACAAATCTTTGCATCCCTAGGCCAAGCTTTAATAGCCTACTTCTTCAAGTACATTAAGGGAAGACTTCTTGCATTACGAAGAGTTTGGTCAGGGATCTAGTCTTCCCAAAGATTATTAAGAAACAAGGAGCTTGAGGGTTCTAAGTGACAAAGGTGAATCAACTAACGAGAAACTCATTAAAGTCTCCCAAGTGTTTTTACTCCAAGTGCTACCAAAGATTAAAGAGCTTCAAGGCTACATCAATACTACCTTAAAGGAGTTCAAAATCACTATAATATGCTTATTGTTTTATTATTTAAGTATATGCTTTAACTGTATGTACTCATTTGCCTAGACAGAGTGTAACACTTTACCCTAGGGCCTATGCGTTTTACCATTTCTCTTTAATTTCTTCATTTTTAAGGGGTATATAGATTTAAACCTATGCATTCTCTATAACTATAAAGAAATAACATAGGTTATAAAACCTACATCCACAATAGCCCAACTCACCCACAACTACATGCCCAAGATTGAAACCAAATCATGATGACAATATATATCCCTAGAGTCATACCATTCCATCACACTATTATAAGTAATTTACTATGACATAACAATACATTATAATATACATCATTCTAATTCTTTCAAATACAATCATACAAAATATTATACAATCTCATTCTGATTTATCAAATCATAAAGAAACTACTTTCACTTCTTACCTCCAGCCCTAACCCACAGTTGGGATTCTTTACCTAACCTATCAGCTAAAAATTAAAGTAAGAAGGTATGAGTCCGGGGACTACTCAGTAAATAGGCATGTTAGTGAATAATAATTAATCCAAAAATAGCTCATTCCACACCAACTATGACTATAATGCACACATCTCATCGTAAGATGTAAAACATAATAACATAAATTCATACCATTAGGCTCAAGCCCTCATTCTTTGGCCATCATGTATCATAACTGTGTCATTTTGGCACATTCTCATAACACAACCTACACCATACAGGCATATAATATCACAAGTCATATCATTATCGCACAAAGAATTTGGAAACATTCAATCCTTAAAAGTGCTCATATTCATAATATATAACAGAAGAAAATCCTGGGATAATCCTTATCCCCATCAATCATCAATTCATACATTCATGACATATAAAATATATCTCACCTAATACAAAATAAGGGGATATCTTCCGTCCCCATCCAATCAGGCATTCTCTATTATCTTAATTATCAATTCATATATAGCAATGGGATGTTATTTATCCCTCTCATTTAGGCACCATACACACGAATAACTATCATTACACGCAAGTATAACGGATACTTTTGATCCCTAGCCATCACAAATCTATATCATAACCAATCATTGCAACTCAAGGGATACTCGCTATCCCCAACATTTATGTATTTGTAAAATTTAATAAATGTTAACCTTTAAAACAATACAAGATATCCACTATCCCTAATAATCCACACATGCATATACCTGTTACCAAAAGAGACATGGGATGTTCACTAACCCTAACCATGCATACATGTCCAGATTCAAACATACTGAACAATCCGTATCTTTATCCATGTATTTAGTAAAATAATTCCTACTTACCTTATAAAGAACCATTCAGCAATCTTACATTCTTTGGCTTGGCTTCCCATCCATATTCCAATAGCCCATGCCATTCACATATGGCTCCCACAATAAGGCATGATTCTAGCTTCAAATCCTCAAATGCCCACCCTATGCTGCAGTAAAACCGAGAGTCCATCTCTTTTCATCACTCAAATGGCTAAAACTCATCTCCATATGCGTGCCTGGATGTTTATCCTCCTAAATCATCTTTGTTTGTTTCTTGCAAAATGGCTAGGATTTAAGCATAAATGGGGTTAGGGCAAGAAATTGAGTCATGGGGATAAAGAAAAGAAAGGACTAGGGAAGAAACAGAATGAAAACAGGATTTAAAAACTTGAACTACTAACCACGGTACCAGCCCTGCCATGTTCCAAAGAGGTGCCACAATGACGGACCTTGCTGCCCTTGTTCTGATGAGTTTTCAATCCTTTTTCATTCCTATTTTTCTCATGGATTTATAACATGGATTTTCCACACATTAAAAACACAAAATCATAAATGTTATGCCTCGAATAACTAGAAATCAAATCATGTAACCATCCATATATTTTTTAATTGTACAAGTACATTACACTTATATAAGACTGATGAGTGAATTTTATTCACTTATATTGATTACTATCTAAACCCATCATTTGCTAATTCTTGAGAGTCTTCATGAGAAATTTATGAAGTTTTTGTGTATTTATAAGACATTAGAAAGATGGATTTAAGCATGCAGAAAAAGGGGCTAAACAACTAGCAAGTTTAGAGAAGGGAAACAACAACTGAACAAGATAAAAAGTTAGCCAGCCGAAAATGGAGTTGCAGCCCCAGAAAACAAGGCCATGACTCTAAAACATCCTGCAGTGAGATGGCATAGGCAGCAGAAAATGAGGCCGTGGCTCCAATTGTTTGAACCATGGTCCCAAAACAGAAAATGGCATTTTGCATGGGAAGCAAAAAACAAGCCCGTGGCTCCAATTTTCTGAGTCGCAGCGCCAAGTAGGAATCAAGATCCAGATTTTTGGGAAAAGCTTTGAAAAATTGCAAATGCTTAACCCTAGTAAAGGAGGCTATAAAAAGGAAGTAAGGGCACATTTTTTGACAACTTTTTGGCAAGGGTTAGTAGTTAGAAATAATGGAGAAGGTAGCAACACATGATTTTGCGAGGAGATCTCTCTTACATTGAGAGCAAGCTATCAAAAGCGCAAGAGGAGGTAGAGCATTACATGGAAAAGAGTTTTTCTGGATCCATTCTTATTCTTTTTCATTATTTTTCATTTCTTAATTATTTATAAGATAATGTGTATGTTTTTTTTTTGATTTCATTATGAGCTAAGTACTTTAATCTTGGGGAATGATGTAGCTAGATAATGATTATTTGGTTTCATTATGTTTAATGCATTTCTTTGTTTGTTCATTATCTATGTTAAGTGTTTAATCTGATATCAATGCTTGTGAAAGAATGCTAGCCCTTTTAACATGATATATGATTTGATTTGAGGCTGAGAAGCAATAATCGAATTAGACTATGATTAACCACGATAAGATGATCATGATTATAGAGATATCCATGAAGCTTATGCAATATTATAGGTTTCTTGATCTTAATGCATCTTGATTGGTTTTTAATTTTCACAGAGATGTAGGAACTTAGCTAATTGAGATAGGTTGTTATGACTTAAAAAACAATAATAATTAACTAAGAGAAACTAGTTGCCAACATAAGAGTAAACATTGATTGTTAAATTGATGAAGCTAAATATGATTGATCTAGTGAAATAGGAAACCCCTAGATGTTTAATCATTGTCTCTTTATATTTATCCATAATCCACATCATTACTAGAGTTTATTAATCTAAATTTTTTCTATTTACATTCGCATATCACAATTTAATCATTGAAATAGAATTTAGAGTTAGAGTAGTTTGTACTTGGTGTACATACATCCTTGTGGGAATGATATCTCACTCACTCTTTATTACTTGTTTGTGACATGTGCACTTGTGTTAAGGAAAATCTGCAACAAGTTTTTGGTGCTGTTGCCATGGATGGTAGCATTGCCAATATCAAAATAAATAACTCTAGTTTTTCTTTGAAAATTTCTTTTCTTTCATCTTTGTTATTCATTGTAGTTGTTGTTTCTTTTTCAGGAGCTTTTATAAGTGTATGTGAAGATCTAAAAGTAGTGATTTGATCCCTTTTAATTTTGAGATAGAACGTACACTTCAAGGGATTAGAAGAGAGAGAAGAGCAATTTTCAGTTAATTACGACCCACTATGATTGATCTAGGAGAACTGAACAAGAATCATTTTTAGCTATCGCTGCGAGATTATGAATTGCCAGTAGTAACTAGAATCCAACTAGTGATAAGTAGACCAGCCATTACTACCAACAGCTTTGAGATTAAGTCAGTAACCTTGTAGATGATCCAAGGAGCTCAATTCAATGAGCTGTCAAATGAAGATCCAACTTCTTAGAGATATGTGATACCTTCAAATATAATGGGGTCTCAAATGATACAATTAGCCTAAGATTTTTCTCTTTTTTCCTTAAGGGACAAAGCAATAGTTTGGTTGAATTCTCTGCCTATAAATTCCATCACTAGTTGGGAGATTTAGTGCAAAAGTTTCTTGCCAAATTTTTTCCTCCAGCAAAAATAATAAGAATGCGGATGGAGATCAACAACTTCGCTCAGCATGAAGGCAAAACTATCTATGATGCATGAGAGAGATTTAAAGAGTTATTGTGAAAATGTCCATACCATGGTCTGCCCAAGTGGATGCAAGTTTAAAATTTCTATAATGACCAGCAACACCAGAACCTTGATCAATGCACCCGCAGGAGGAGCATTAATGAAGAAAATTGAGGATGAAGCTTATGAGTTGCTAGAAGACGTGACCACAAATAACTTCCAATGGCCAAGTGAGAGAACTATATCAAAGAAGCTAGTAGGAGTATATGAAATTGATCCTATCTTTGCATTAATAGCTCAAGTTGCAATGCTTACACAGTAATTGCAAAAGAACCAAGTGAGAGTCAATGCCATTCAGACTCCTCAAATTTTTTGTGACTTCTACTAAGGTAACCATTCCAATGGAGAATGCAAAACTAGAAATCCATTGATGCAACGTCAATAAGAAACAATTTGTGGGAAATTTCAACAAGCAGCAAAACAACCCATATTCCAACACATACAATTCTGGGTGGAGAAACAATCCAAATTTTTTTGGAGAAATCAACAAAATATGGAACAACCTCAATAAGGATTTTAGCAAGAAGAGAGATTTCAATAGCAAGAGAAAAAGGCAGATTGAGAGCTATTCTAGCTCAATTTGCTAGTACTTCAAATAGATTCTCATCCATGATTAATAACTTCATCAACAAAATAGAAGATTTTATGGCTCAGATAAGGGCCAATATGTAGAACCAATTTGCACAGATCTGGAACTTAGAAGGTTAAGTGGCTCGAATGGCAAATACATTCAACAATTGTTGACAAGGCAACTAGTCCATCAATATAGAAATAAATCTAAGAGAACATTGCAAAGCCATCACTTTAAGCAATGGGAAGGAATTGGAACCTCAAATGACCAATGAAAAAGACAAATTAGAAGGTCAAGAGCAAGTGGAGGCCCCTCCTAAGCTAAACCATTACCTCCTCAACAACTAGCTACCTCCATACCTTTTCATCAGCAACTAAAGAAAAGCAAACTGGATAAGTAGTTTGCTAAGTTCTTGGAAGTCTTCAGAAAGCTTCACATTAATATACCATTTGTCAATGCACTTGCATAGACACCAACCTATGTCAAAATTTATGAAAGATATCCTATCAAACAAGAAGAAGTTAGAAGAATATGAGACGGTTGCTCTCACCAAGGAATGCAGTGTATTCATTCAAAGTAAGCTGCCTCCAAAAATCAAAGATATAGGAAGCTTCAATATTCCTTATGTCAATGGAAATTTTGTATTTGAGAAGACATTACATGATCTAGGAGCCAACATTAATCTTATACCTTTATCAATTTACAAAAAATTGGGGCTAGGCTAAGCAAGACCTATAACTATCTCTCTTCATTTGGTGGACAGATCTATCAAGCACCCAAGAGGCATTGTTAAAGATGTACTTATCAAGATTTACTAGTTTATATTTCTCGCAGACTTTATGGTGCTTAATATGGAAGAAGACAAAGATGTCCCTATCATTTTAAGGAGACCATTCTTGGCCACTATAAGAATTTTGATCGATGTTCAGAAAGGTGAATTAAAGCTTCGTCTTTAGAGCGAGGAAGTGATATTTAAGGTATTCAATACAATCAAATATCTGGTATCAAGTGATAACTACTTCCTGGTAGACTCATTAGATACCTTAGTATCTAAACACTTGGAAAGTTCAAGAGATCTACTAGAAACTAGCTTAACTCATCCTTCTCCTTCTGCTCTTGATGAGGAAGATATTGCAGAAATTGTATAGTGGTTAGACTCTTTTGGTCTAAATAACAGAAAGTATTTTGAAAGTTTGGAACAGAGTCTTTCTCAATCTACTCCTTCAATTAAGAAGCCACCATCTCTTGAGCTCAAACAATTTCTAGACCATCTGTGGTATACCTTTCTTGGAGAATTCTCTTCATTACTAGTTATCATATCTTCCAGCCTCTTTGGAGATGAAGAAGATCAGCTATTGCGGGTCATCAAGAATTACAAATCGGCTATCAGGTGGTCTATCTCTGATCTGAAAGAAATCAGCCCAATTGTATGCATGCATAGAATTTTAATGGAAGAAAATTGCAAACCATCCGTGGAAGCTTAGAGAAGACTGAATCCAACTATGAAGGAAGTGGTTTGCAAGGAAGTATTAAAGTGGCTAGGGGCAGGAGTAATTTATCCTATTTCTAATAGTTCATGGTTCAGCTCTATACAAGTGGTTTCAAAGAAGGGTGGAATGACAGTGGTGAAGAATGATAATAACAAATTTATTCCATTAAGTACTCTTACAAGGTGGAGGATTTGCATTGATTGTAGGAAGTTGAATACAACCATAAGAAAAGATCACTTCCCATTGCCTTTCATTGATCCAATGTTGGATCGTCTAGCAGGTTTTGATTACTACTGCTTTTTAGATGGCTATTCTGGATACAATCAAATAGTCATTACTCTAGAAGACCAAGAGAAGACTACATTCACATGCCCATATGGTACCTTCACCTTTAGAAGAATGCCTTTTGGTTTAGGCAATGAATTGGCTACTTTTCAGAGATGTATGATGGCAATATTTTCTAACATGATGGAGAAAATCATTGAAGTCTTCATGGATGATTTCTCCATGTTTGGAAAATCTTTTGATCATTGTCTTCAAAAATTGGAGTCAGTTTTAAAGAGATTAGTTTTGAATTGGGAAAAATGCCACTTCATGGTGAAGGAGGGCATTATGTTGGGACATCAGATTTCATGCATAGGAATCAAAGTTGATAGAGCCAAGGTGGAGATAATAGAAAAACTCCCATCATCGACCTTTGTCAAGGGAATTTGGAGTTTCCTTGAGTATGCAGGATTCTACAGAAAGTTCATTAAGGACTTCTCAAAAATCTCAAAGCCACTCTCTAGTCTGCTCATGCAAGGTACATCCTTTGATTTCAATGAGGAATGCATGACGACATTCAATGCCCTAAAGAAACAGCTTGTTTTAGCACCTATTGTGGTTGCATCAAAGTATGATAAACCATTCAAACTAATGTGTGATGCAAGCTATTATACTGTAGGAGCAATCCTAGGATAGCAAAGGAACAAGGTATTCCACCCCATTTATTATGCTAGCAGGACTCTTAATGATGGTTGACTCAACTATGCCATAACAGAAAAGGAATTGATGGCAATTGTCTTTGCCTTTGACAAATTTAGATCCTATCTTATTGGAAATAAGATGGTTGTATTTATGGATCATTCTTCAATCAAATACCTTATGGCCAAGAAGGATGCAAATCTAAGACTTATTCAGTGGGTGATTCTACTTCAAGAATTTGACTTGGAGATCAAAGACAAGAAAGGAACGGAAAATCTTGTGGCAAATCATCTCTAAGACTAGAGCTAAAAGAAGAGGAAAAATCCAGAAACCTCCCATTGATGATCAATTCCCAGATGATAAATTGTTTGCTACTACTTTAACATAACCCACTCCATGGTATGTAGACTTTGTAAACTATTTGGTAGGAAACATCATGCCACCTGAACTACCTCCTCATCAAAAGAAGAAGTTTTATTTTGATGTGAAGCATTACTATTGGGAAGAACCAATTCTCTATAAGTGTTGTGCTGATCAGATAATAAGGAGATGTGTACTGAAAGAAGAAAGGGAAGATATTCTCAAGCATTGCCATATGCTTGGGTGTGGAGGACATTTTGGAGGAAACAGAACGACTGCAAAAGTTCTTCAATCAGGTTTCTATTAGCCTACATTGTTTAAGGATGCCCAAGCTTTTGTTGCTACATGTGATCAATGTCAAAGAACTAGAAACATATCAAGAAAGAATGAAATGCCTTTAAAAAATATTTTAGAGGTTGAACTCTTTGACATGTGGGGCATCAACTTCATGAGACCATGTCCTTCATCTTAAAACCATAAGTATATCCTATTGGCAGTGGATTATGTGTCAAAGTGGGTAAAGGCAGTTGCTACTGACACTAATGATGGGAAGGTAGTACTGAGTTTTTTTCAAAAAAATATTTTTACAAGATTCAAAACTCCGAGAGCCATTATCAGTGATGAAGGAAGCCATTTTTGCAACAAACAATTTGCAGCTCTATTATCAAAGTATAAGGTTAAGCACAAAATAGCATTAGCCTATCATCCTTAAACAAATGGCCAAGTAAAAATCTCCAATAGAGAAGTGAAGCAAATTCTAGAAAAGGCAGTGCAAACCTCTCATAAGGATTGGGCTAAAAGGCTAGATGATGCTTTATGGGCATACCGAACTGCATTCAAGATACCTATAGGCATGTCACCTTATAGGTTGGTATATGGCATAGCATGTCATCTTCTGGTGGAGCTAGAACATCATGCTTATTGGGCAATGAAACAACTGAACATGAACATGGATGCAGCCAAGGAGAAATAACTTCTACAACTGAATGAATTGGATGAATTTCGCAATGAAGCTTATGAGAATGCCAAGATATACAAGGAGTGAACAAAAGCATGGCATGACAAGCATATCCAGAGAAAGGAACTTGTCCCAAGGAAACTATTATTCTTCAATTCTAGGCTTTAGTTATTCCCTAGAAAACTCAGACCCAAGTGGTCAGGACCATTCATTGTGACACAAGTTTTCCCATATGGTGCTGTGAAGCTTCATCATGAAGAAAAAGGGACTTTCAAAGTCAATGGACAACGATTGAAGCCTTACTATGAGGCTAGTGTTGATCACGTCAAAGTTTCTAAACTTCTTTGTTTAAATTTGCATTAGTATAGTTATTCTTGCTTATTCAGTAAATCTAATCTTTTTAGTATTCATTTTAGTTAGCCAATTTCAAGCCTGAATGATGCATTAGCTAGTTGGTTCTTTCATAATAAGATGACTTAATCTTTGTTGGTAGGTTTAAATGCCCCCAAAAGAATCATGAAGCATAACAATATTCATGAAGGAAACAACAATTTGAATGAAGCAAGTGAATAATGAAGAAGTACATAACTTTTCTGAACAACCATGGATCACACGGAGCAAAAGCAAGCATGAAATGGGCAGCACATTTCAGCATCACGACCTTAATTTTTTGAGCCGCAATGTCATTCAATTGCAACAAAACATAAGGAGGCAGCACATTTCAGAGTCGCGGCCTCAATTTTTTGAGTTGCGGCTCTAAAATCATGAACCCACTCAAAACCCCCCTCGTCCATTTGTGCCCCTATTTGAAACCATCCCTTCCCTCACCCCTTTCCTCTCCCCACTTCAAGCAATGACCCACCTCTCCAACCCACTTCTCCACTCCTTCGGTCTTGCCTAAAGACACATCAAAACGTCATTTCCCCTTGTCCAATCTACTCTCTAAGAATTCAAATCCCATCTCTTCTCAAGCCCTCATTATCCCACATCATCTTCACATGGCTTCAAGGTTGGGAATGAAGAAAATTGTGAAATCAGGTGAGTTCTCAAGTTTTTGAGATATTTCTTATCTTCTTCATCTTCTATGGATAGTAGCGGGTGAAAATCATCTATTTTTGAAGGCATTTTGGTATGGATTAGAAGGGTTGAAAAGTGCCTATCATGTGTTTGCTGAAATACCTGAATGGAGGACGTGAACACATGGAGCTTTTTTCTGAATGAGTTTACACAACTTTTATGGTGATGTGTAAGTGCATGAATGACATTTTTTGGCATTTTGTATGGGGGCTTCACAAATTTGAAGGGAAATTGTGAAAGATTGGAGGATATAGCTTGTGCATGTGAAGTGTTTGTGAAAATGTCTAAGGGGGTGACAGTTGCATTGTCAACCTATATTCATCAAGGTTGCTAGTGTTTGGCGCCCTTGCATTGTGTTTGATCAAGATTGGCTTGTGTTTGGAGTCATTGATCAAGGTGGCTTGCTATCACTTTAGATCAGAATTGCAGTGTAGAACAGTGACAAACAGTGGGTGCATTACTTGACGACCTTCAGGACCATTTTCCCCATGCCTCCAAATGGAAAAAAATCTATGGTTACCACTCTTGCAAAACAAAAGCGAGCTACAGATCCTAATCCTCAAATTAGACTAACTTTTGGGAATGAAGATGCAGCAACAGGCTTTGAACAATCCATAGTGGAGAAGAGATGCATCCAGGAGTGAGGATTAAAAAATCCTCTTGGGGCTATTTATGAAATTATTGACGAAAGAGATTGCGAAACCTTCTTTGCACTACCAGGAGCAACTTCAGTGCTCGTGATTAGAGAATTCTATGATAATGCCCGAGTGCAACCCCTTTCAAGGACTTGGGAATTCAAAGTGCTTGTAAGGGGGAAGCTTGTTCATTTCAATAGAACATCTATAAACATGGTATATGAGCTTTCAGACATTTATAATGATGACTATTTTGCCCTAGTGGAGCAAGGACTTGACTATGAGCAAATCATTCAATTTCTTGCTATACTTGGAACTCAATGGACAAGGAGGAAGGATCGAGTAGACAACTTTCCATGAGGACAGTTAAAAGAGGAAAGCAGAGCATGACATTACTTCATTTTAGGGAAGCTACTTCCATCATATCATGTATCAGATGTTAATAAGGCTAAAGCAGTGCTCAACTATGCAATCCAAACAGGCCTATCTACATATGTGGGGAAGGTGATTGAGGGATACATCATGGCTACCATTACAGGGAAGAGGGCTATTGGTTTGGGACACCCTTCCCGAATTTATGAATTATGTTTTCAAGTAGGTGTCCCCACTAGTGCTATAGAGGAGATTCAACACCCATTACTAGCAATCACTCTTGCTATGGTAAAGAGTTTTGAAAAGAAAGAAGGAGCCAGTCATAGAACAAGGCCATCTGCCACACCAAGTTCTTCATAGTAGAAATAAGCTGAATCTTCTTCTCACCCTCACTCAGAGATTGCTCAAATATGCACTCAAATGGAAGGAATGTAGAAAGCCCGATAGGCATGGTAAGCATCCATCACTAGTAGAATTGACAACATGTCTACAAGGGTCAACAAGCTTCTCAAATGGCAGCATAAGAATCATGAGTTAGTGGCAACTTCACTAATGCCCTTACAACAATGTTTAACAGCTACAACATTATGCCGGTATTAGCTCCAGTAGTGTTTCCTTAGCCTCCGACATGCACAACTTCCTCTTCATCCAACGAATTTGAGGAGTCAAAGGAAGATGACGAAGAAGGTGACAAGGAAGAAGATGACAAATCCACAAGTTTTGAAAGTTTTTAAAAGATATCTACACTTGGGAAGTCCTCAAACTTACATTCCATTCTTACATTGAGAACAATGTTATTTCTAGTTTGGGGGGTGATAGTTTCTTGTGTTGTTTTTATTTGTTTAGTGATCTTATGTGTCTGTTCTAGATGTAGTTTGTTTTGAAAGTAATTTCTTATTAGATTTCCCAGTTTGTGTTATTTGTTTTATGTCTTTTCATATATAGATATATAAAAAAATAAAAAATAATAAAAATAATAAAAAATATATTTTTTTGAGTTTAGTTGTATGAGATTAATGATAAGAATAAGATACATTGAATATACTTTGAGACTTTGAGAAAATGTATGTTTAGTATGTGTATTTAAGCAATTATTGAGTTGTATTTGAGATTCCTCTTCCACTTAAACACTTAGTCATGTTGTTTGTTTATGGTTGTACAAAAAAAAGAACTTGACAGTTGTATGAACATGATTTAGTGTCATTCTAAAACTTAATTTAATCATTGTCTGAAGCAAAAATTTAATAATAAATCACTAAGAAAATAATTTAGACATTCTTTGATCAGTTTGAGCCTTTCTAGCTAACCTAATATATCACTATCTCTAGTGTCCCCATAAAGCTTTAATAATTTGACTTTTCTTTTTATAACCTTATAATCCAAACCAATTGAGTTGAAAGACCATGTTTAACCTATTCGGGAGACATAATTAGTATGCATGGCTATGAAAAGAGTATGAAAGTGAACAAAAGAAAACAAGTTTGTGGGTGTAGAAAGGAGAATGCCAAAAACACAGAAAAGGAGATAACAAAGAAAAGAACAGATAAGGATTCATTTTTCATTTAGGGGGGATCACATCCCAAAGAACTCAAAAGAAAACAAGTTTGGTAGTGTGGTAGTAATATGGCCCACATATGAACAAATACAAACAAAGAAGGCAACTACTTGCAATGAAGATTTATATCTTTATGTCTCCACTTTATGAATCCTGTGTCCTTTCCTTGTTAGCTAAACCCAAGCCTCCACTACAATCTTAATAAGACCTATTGATTCTTAGTGATAAGTTACTAAAATCAGTGGAGAATGATGAGAAAGATGAGTTCATCGAGTAGCATAATAGGTTCTATTAGTTGTAAATTCCTATCCAAGTCACCAGTGGATAAATAACATCAACTATATCTTATGCACACACATCAAGAATCAAGAATAAACTACAGCAATTCTTGGGCTGAGATTCTAGACATAGAATGCATTTTGAATTTTCTATAAATTTATATGCACGTGATACCATTTTAAGATCTCTAAAAGCTGAACTTGATTGTAGATGTGTTTTTATAGTTTTCTATAAAGGAGCATATTTTGTCAAATGATAGATTTCATTTCATTTTGTTTTGCTTGAGGGCTAGCAAAAGGTTAAGTTTGGGGGGTGTTTGATGAGTAAATTTTATTTACTTATATTGATTACTATCTAAACCTGTCATTTGCTAATTCTTGAGAGTTTTCATGTGAAATTTATGAAGTTTTTTTGTGTTTGTAGGACATTAGAAAGATGGAGTTAAGCATAAAAAAATGGGCTAACCAACTAGCAAGTTTGGAGAATGGACACAACAACTGAACAAGAGGAAAAAGTTATCTAGTAGAAAATGGCACCACGGCCCCAGAAAACAAGGCCACAACTCTGAAACATCATGTGGTGAGATGGCATAAGCAATAGAAAATGAGGTTGCAACTCCAATTTTTTGAGTAGCGATGCCAAGTAGTAAGCAAGATCCAAATTTTTGGGAAAAGCTTTGAAAAATTGCAAATGCTTAACCGTAATGGAGGAGGCTATAAATAGGAAGCAAGGGCACATTTTTAACAACTTTTTGGCAAGGTCTAGCAACTAGAAATAATGGAGAGGGCAAGAGAAGATTTTGAGGGGAGATTTCTCTTATATTGAGAGCAAGTTGTCAAAAGAGCTAGAGGAGGCAGAGCATTATGTAGAAAAGAGTTTCCCTTGATCCCTTCTTGTTCTTTTTCATTCTTTTTCATTTCTTAATTATGTATAAGATAATGTGTATGGTTTTCCTTGATTTCATTATGAGCTAAGCACTTTAATCTAGGGGAACAATGTAGCATTATTTAGTTTCATTATGTTTAATGCATTTCTTTGTTTGTTCATTATTTGACTGTTTAATCTGATTTAATGCTTGTGAAAGATTGCTAGCCCTTTCAACATGATATATGATTCAATTTGAAGTTGAGAAGCAATAATCAAATGAGACTATGATTAGCCACCCTAAGATGATCATGATGATAGAGATATCCTTGAAGCTTATGCAATATTATACTTTTCTTGATCTAAATGCATCTTAATTGGTTTTTGATTTTCACAGAGATGTGGAAAATTAGCTAATTGAGATAGTTTGTTATGACTTAAGAAAGAATAACAATTAACCAAGAGAAACTTGTTATCGACATTGGAGCAAACATTGATTGTTAAATTGATGAAACTAAATATGATTAATCCAGTGATATTGAAAACCCCTAGATATTTTAATTATTGTCTCTTTATATTTATCCATAATCCACATTATTGCCAAAGTTTATTAACCCAAATCTTTTCTATTTTCATTCATATATCACAATTTAATCATTCAAATAGAATTTAGAGTTAGAGTAATTGGTACTTGGCGTACATACACTCTCGTGGGAATGATATTTCACTCACTCTTTATTACTTATTCACTACACGTTTACTTGCGTTAAGGAAAATCTGCAACTGCGATTCATACTAGTATCATGTACAAGTGCATTGCACTTTTACGCAATTCATACATGATTGAATTATTTCATTTCCAAAACAATTTCTTCACTTCAATTCATCATTAAATCATACTAGAGACAACTACAATGTGTTCAGACACGCCATTACCCAAGATTTAATACTATGGGTATTACAAACCACCCTCCTTACAAAAAGTTTCAACCTTGAAACTTTTAATATCATTTGATTCTTACTATTTACTTAATTTTGTAATTCCATTTACATCTTGCATATCTGTATCCACATGATACACTAAGCAAGTTGTATTTTTCTGATCATATCACCTAATCATTCAAGAAACATTTACTCGTACTAGCAATAACACTTGCACCATTCCTCATTCAAGGTGCCCAAAGTGTCCATACAATTTACTTTAAACCATATAGGCATAGACTTTACTCATTAAAATTAAACAATAATCATCCAAACATAGAAATCAAGCATTAATTGTAAACAATCATATACAGTCAAATACATAATCAATTTCTTATATCACATTATCATTAGGCATCCTTATTCTTATGCATTTATTTTCATAATGTCATTATCAATATCAATCCCGCCTTATCATCAAGGCTTTATCATTTCTAACCATACCATAATGCCCCACTAGTTTCTCCCTATACCCCCAGCTATAAAGCCTTCCAGCTCCATGATAGCTTTCCTACTACCTCTGTGGCATCACGCCCTCATTACTTCACAGGGATCATAGATTAATCGAATCAAAGACCATGCTATCATACATTTGTGCCCACCAAGGCACATTCACACCACACTGGTGTTACATCCAATCCATACCATTTAGGCCTCCATGCCATCAGGGTGCAACCACACCCCATAGGTGTTACATACCAGTTCTATAACATGCTTCATAACAATGCATAACCATGATAATGCAACAACATGTAAAAATGACAATGCAACATTAATGCACACTAATATAATACTCATTAAATATAGTGTCATTATATCCAAAGCATAGAAGTTCCACAACATACAATAGTATTGACTCACAATCCCAACTATGCAGCCTCAATATGCAATGATAAGTCACGTTATAATAATCCCGCGCAACTCATATCCAATCCAGGACCTCTAGGCCACTATGCCAACTAAGTTTCTCAATAATAGGCCATCTAGGCCTCCACCCTCTGTGGGTGTTAAGTCATATGGGCTATCTAGGTAGCACAGCCAAGCCTCAGGCCAATCCAGCCTCATCTTATGTAGATGTCCGGTCTAACAGACTATCTAGGCATCACAACCAAGCCCTAGGCCATCTCTGCCACCACCAAGGTATATCATTATTTGAAATCACACCCCCACCATAGCATGGCGGCACCTCAAGGGGTGCCTAGCGTGCTAGTGGTAAGACTGTTTCTCCACCACCTAGCCTCTACCACATTACAACATGCCATACAGGCATGATCATAGCATATCAGTGGATTTTTCAGTGGGCTTCCATCACACTCCCAGCATTTCATGACATCAACCTCCAACTGTCACATCCCCCTAGGCACATATATAACATATCATACATCAATTCATACATGCATCAATGCACATCCCACATATACAAAATTGCATTAATCACATGTTTCAATTCAATGCATTAACCAACGCAACTTAGCCTCATAACAAAATTCAATGCCAAATATACGGGGGATATATAGGTTCATTCATCACATCATCAATCAAAGTGGCTTAATTCAACCATAACAACATCCAATTTCAATCCATACACAAAGATACACAATTTTCTTATGGCACATATGAACAAGTCATTCCATTAAAATTCTCACAAGCAAAGCTATTCAATGATACATAAATATGTCATCCTTTATAACAATCAATCATGTCCACATCAAGATTCATAGCTCATGATGGAAAGCAAAATAATGTAATATCAACAACATTTTAACCAAACAATTGGCTACTTATAAATCAATACATAGGCATACATAATGTAATCCTGGCATATTAATTACATCATTGCCATCTCGGCATTACAATTAATTACAATCCTAAGATTCATCAAGTATTACCCATTGGACTCATGCCATCACATGCCATGTCCAGTCAAATCAATTACCCATCTTAAGGAATCCCATGATTCCATCACAAATAAATTAAACAAACACCCAACATCTATTCATGAAACTTCACAATTTCATCCGTTCAATTGCACACACTGTAAACAGAATAGTCAAACATTCAAATACAGTGTGCATATGGGCACTACTATGCTTCTGTTGCGCTGTTCTACTCATAGTAAGCATATTCCATCTATTTAGTTATTCATTTCAGGCGTACTTGTGCTATCATAACACTAACATGGACATTTCACATTATAACATCCATATACATATCCATTTGTAATCATCATTTACATGTGATCCTTTCCTTCACTCACGCCTTCCCCTTACCTTTGTCTTTTTTCATTATTAAACTAGTGTTTTTCTATTTTCTCTTGAATTTCTATTAGGCATGTCATTCCCTATCTCTTTCACTAACCATTGCCATCATGAATTGAGCTTCTCACTCTTGGTATTAGATAACCACTTGGCTCTGATACCATTATATAATGCCCTATCTTGAGGCCTATGCATTTACCATTTTCCTTTAATTTTTCCATTTTTAAGGGGAATATTCTGCTAAAAACCTGGCAGAGTCTATCTTGAATTATATAGATTTAAACCTACTCATTCTCTATAATTTTAAAGTAATAACATAAAAATCATAAAATCTACCTCCACAAAAGCCCCACTCATCCACAGCTACATGCCCAAGATTGAAAATGAATCATGATGGGAATATACATCCCTGGAATCATATCATTCCGTCACACTATTGTAAGTAATTTACTATGACATGCCAATAAATTATATTATACATCATTCTGATTCTTTCAAATATAATTATACAATCTCATTATGATTTATCAAATTATAAAGAAACTACCTTCACTTCTTACCTCCCAGCCCTAACCCACAATTGGAATTCTTTACCTGACTTGTCAGCTAAAAATTAAAATAAGAAGGCATGTGTCCCAGGCAAACTCAGTAAATAGGCACATTAGTGAATAATAATTAATCCAAAAATAGTCTATTCCTTACTAACCATGAATATAATGCACACGTCTCATCCGGAGATGTAAAACATAACAACATAAATTCATACCATTAGGTTCAAGCCCTCATTCCCTAGCCATCATGTATCATAACTATGTCATTCAGGACATTCTTATACCACAACCTATGCCATATATTATCACACAAAGAATTTGGAAACATTCAATCCTTATGTGCTCATATTCATAATATACAATAGAAGAAATCCTGGGATAATCCTTATCCCCATCAATCATCAATTCATACATTCACGTCATATAACATGTATCTTAGCTAGTACAAAATAAGGGAATATCTGCTATCCCCATCCAATTAGGCATTCTCGCATTGTCTAAATTATCAATTCATATATAGCAATGAGATATTCTTTATCCCTCTCATTTAGGCAACTATACACAAGAATAACTATCATTACACACAAGTACAAGGGATACTTTCTATCCCAGCCATCACAAATTCATATCATAACCAATCATTGCAACTTAAGGGATACTCATTATCTCTAACATTCATGTATTCGTAAAATCTAATAAACGCCAACCTTTAGAACAATACGGAATATCCACTATCCCCAATAATCCACACATGCATATACCTGTTACCAAAAAAGACATGGGATGTTCACTATCCCCAACCATGCATACATGCCTAGATTCAAATATACGGGATAATCCATATCCTCATCGATGCATTTAGCAAAACAATGCCTTCTTACCTCACCAAGAACCATGCAACAATCCTTACGTTCTTTGGCTTGGCTTCCCATCCATATTTCAATAACCCATCCCATTCATGTATGGCTCCCATCATAAGACATGATTTTGGCTTTAAATCCTTAAAAACCCACCCTATGTTGCAACAAAATCGAGAGTCCATCTCTTTTTCATCACTCAAATGGCTAAAACCCATCTCCATATGCGTTCTTGGATGTTTATATGTTCTTTTCTCACAAAATGGCAAGGATTTAAGCATAAATGGGGCTAGGGCAGGGGTTTGGGGTGGGGGAAAAAAGAACAGAATGGACTGGGGAAAACAGAATGAAAATAGGCTTTAAAAAGTTGAAACACTAACTTACCATCGACCGGCGCTATGGCGCCAGAATTGCTAATGCCACCCTGCCATGTTCTAAATTAGCACTGTGGCACCAGACACTACTGCCCCTATTTTACTGATTTTCTCCCCATTTTCAACCCTTTTTCATTCCTATTTTTCTCATGTATTTATGATATGATTTTTCCACATATTAAGAACAAAAAATGCATAAACATTATGCCTCAAATAACTAGAAGTCAAATTATATAACCATCCACATATGTTTTTAATTATACAAGTACATTGCACTAATATGCATTTCATATTGGTATCATGTACAAGTACATTGTCCTTATATGCAATTTATACATGCATGAATTATTTCATTTCCAAAATAATTTCTTCACTTCAATTCATCATTAAATTACACTAAAGATAGTTATAATGTGTTCAGCACACCATTACCCAAAGTTTAACACCCTGGCTGTTACACAGAGGCATTTCTTATATAACCTATACTTGTAAATGTAGAGTTTCTAGTTAGCTCAGGAAACTAGATTATATGAGTTGGTGGTGAGCTTGGATAAATCATCAAGTTTGTTAGAGATTTATGAAACCAGTGAGTTTCTGGTGAGTTTGAGGAAACTAGACTATACGTTTGCTAGTGAGCTTGGAAACCGGTGAGTTGGTTGTGAACTCAGGAAAACCAGATTGTATGTGATATAGTGGAACTTAAGGCACGAGGAGAGTGTGCTCTTGGAAGAGTGGAGTAGGAAGGTTGCCTGAACCACTAACAAAAATCACTTTGTTTGTGTGTGTTTGATTGATTTACTTTCCTTACACTTTATTACTTTATTATTATAGAGCATATCACACAAGTACAAAAAGAAGAAAATTGATTTTACAAGGGGTTAAGTAATAAATTTTTATAAACCCAATTTACCCCTCCCCTCTTGGGTTAAGCCATCCTGTGGGACTAATCATCCCCTGGTGACTTGGAATCCACTATCTCACTATAGCAAAAATATAACCGGTGCACATAGCATTATTCTCGATTTCAGCTCTAGGGGCCGTATGATCTAGAATCTCTACACTATTCTAGATTTTAGCTCTAGGGGGTGTAACAATTTAGTGCCTCTGTATTCTTCTAGATTCCAGCTCTAGGGGGTGTAAACACAATGTAGCTACTAGCTGTGAAACACACTCCAACAGACTAGTTTAGCTCTTCTTGAGTCTGGTCCCCGATACCAGCTCAAGGAAATCATAGAAATAAGAACAAAAAGAATAAATACACTTTATAGAGTATTTCATTAAATGCACAGGGGAAGGTTGGTCAGCTTGAATGTAAAATTGATTATTCTTCTCGAAATTATTGAGAGCCTTAATGAATCTAGTAGAAAGCTGTAGTACAAAGGCTTTGAGTTGCTTTCTTTTATAAGTGAAAGAATGAAGGTTGGCACTCAGTAGGATACAACAATTCTTCTTATTTTAGCTTTACTTCTCTTTATAGTAATATTGAATTCTAGCCATTGGAGGTAGGTGAGCTTCATCTAAAGTTAAGATTCCAAAACGTCCAAAGAGACAGAAAGTGTTGGATGACTTGAAGTTGTGCTCCTTTCTAAATGACTCACGATGTGTAAAATTAGTTATTCATAATGTCTAAAATTTGCCTCTATCATTGCTTCACATCATCTGAAACATATCTTCAAACTATCTAATATTTTGAATGAATTCTTCTTGAATTGGTGCCTTGGAATGATGCTTATGCATGTCTGAAATAATATTTCAGATGGTGTTGTGAAGTGATGAGAATCAGTTGGCTGCACAACCCAAAACTTCAGTAGGTTTGGAAAGCTTTCATAACATCTGGAGTTGCGTTGATCTCTTGGCTTTTAGGTCTCATATTTCAGCACGACTGAAGATGGCATAGCCAAGTGTCACATCTAGAACATTTTGGGATGATAAGCATGTTTCTTTTAGACTTTTGAGATGTATTGAGAAGATTATGGCTATTTTGAACATTCTTTAACACTTTTAGCAATTGAGGTGTGTTTCTTTGATTTTCCATGTTTTCAACTGTGATTCTGAACCTATTTTTGCATTCTAGATCTTGATAGACTTTCATTAGTAATAAACTTAATCAAGTTTTGTTTATCATCAAAAATAAGAACTTATACTAACAATCTCCCCCTTTTTGATTATGATAAAACTTGATTAAATTAATGCAAATTATAATCATGTTAATGAAATCTCCCCCTAACTAATTGCATTAAACTTAAATTCATTATTTGTAAATTTGTTCTTCCCTCTCTTAATTTGAACTTTCTCTCCCCCTTTTCGTCATAATCAAAAAGGCATTGATGGAAAAGAATATGAAGAGTACATTGTCAAAGTATAAAATGTTCATTGCATTGAATTGCATTTCATTACAAATGGAGTTACATGAGATATACTTATAGGGCATAAAAATAATAGGGAAATGTGCAATGAACAAAAATGAGAAGATGGGTTGCAGCTAGAAATAGGTGTTGGTGGAGCCCGATCCTTCACAGAAGTCTGGAAGCAGGTGATTGCACGTGTCCATTACTTTTAGGAATGTCACATGGGAGGGAGTGGTGGTGGGGAATGGATGGGAAGGTGAGGGGAAAGAGGCAGATGTTGTTGCTACTATACTATTTGTTTCTTCTCTTCATCGGCCTCTAGTGGTGGTTGAGTTGGATTGGAGGCCATTGGACTTATGTAAAGTTGTAACGCCCCGCCCTCCTGGGGTCGTTACTCCACTTTACACCATAAATCCACATGATAATACCATGA
>JAYJMB010088736.1:0-18952 GCA_036873735.1 Pouteria campechiana | reverse complement strand
GTTTGATTATCCCTCAAGGTGAAATTTTAGATAACATGTTTACATGGAAATGATTTAGGTGTTCTTTGATTAGTTTGAGCCTTTCAAGCTAACTTAGTATATTATTATTACTAGTGTCCCCGTTGAGCCTTCATGAAAGAATGGTATATGCAAAGCATGTGAAAGACCATCATTCAACTTTTCTTTCTTTAACCTCATCATCAAGACCCTTTTAGCCTGAAAAATCATGCCTGACTTATTAAGAGACATATTCTATACACATAGTGCAGAGAGGTATAAGAGAGCAAAAGAAGATAAGTTTGGGGGTATTTAAAAGAAGAATGCCAAAAGGAAAAGAAAAGGGGGAAAAAAGAATTAGTAAGTATTCATCCTTTAATTGGGGGGATCAAATCCCAATGAACTTAAAACAAATAAGTTTGGGGGTGTGGTAATAATACAACTCATAAAAAAGAGAGAAGAACAAACAAAATGTCAAGAGAGTAAACATTCATGTGAAATTCATTTATAATCTTTTACTTTATAAATCCTCATTCCTTTTCTTTGTTAGCCAAACCCAAGGCTCCATTATAAGCTTAACAAAGACCTATTGATCTAAGCAGATAGACTTATCTATATTAGTAGAGAGGGATTATGAAAAGCAAGCCTAAGGAGTGTTTTTTTGAGATCATTAGAATCACTGAATTGTATATTGTTGATTGAAAAGAGTACATGGAGCATGAGATTGACAAAACACACACACATAATGTCATTTCATAAAGGGATTAGTGAAGCATGAGTTCATGAGCTCAGTTGGCTAGTGTCTTGAATGATTTCTAAGTTATGTATATATGATCCATTTGGCATGTTCTTGATCGTTTGAGAAAAATTGTCGTAGATGTTCCAAGAGTTTATGGTTGTTATTTTGCTCAAGGATGATCAAAAGCTAAGTTTGAGAGTATTTGATAAGCTCATAATTTATTATATTTTAATACAAAATTTACATATTTTGGTTACTAACTTGACATGATTTTATTGATATATAATAACATCTAATTAAATATTGGACTTAATGAAGCTAGTTTTATTTTAGGCACCAAAATATATAAAAAAAGAGCTGAACATGACAAAGGCATCACTTATATCCATTTTTTAGCACTGATAAAAGCTTATTTAGAGAAAGTGTCCAACATTAAAGTTGTATCCATTTGAATTATCTTTCCAACTCACCAAGAAGCATATGATTTTAAATTCGAATGAAAAAGTTATGGCCAAAATACTAAAACTACTTCTGAAGTTTCAAAGCCTCTGAAAATAACTTCAAAGGGTCTAAAGGCGTTTTAATAGGCTACACGAAGAGATTTCAGAACCTCAAAAAATAACTTCAGAATGTCTATAGGCATTTTTATCTACTGCTAAAAGGCTTCAGATGCTCAAAAGTATACCTTAGACCTTTTGAAATGTGATGCTGAACTCTTCAACACAAGCTTCAAAGGTTTTGAAGTGTAGGTCCAGAACTTTTGAGAGAAACTTATAAAAGAAATTTGCAATCAAATTCTAGAATTCAGAGGCACAATCAGAGATTTCAGAAGCTATGCTCATAGTCATTATATATACATGATTTCATGGGAATGATAGAAGCTTGGCGAGCTCAAAGGCATTTTCTGTACATGGTCAAGTTTCAGAGGTGTTTCAAAGGTTGTAGATTATGGATAGATTCTTGGTGTTAAGACTTTCAGAATCATGTTTAAACATTTTGAAGCTTTTACAATTAACATTCATAAGCTTCAAAGGTTCTGAGGTGAAGTTTCAGAACCATTGAAGAAGCTTATAGAAAAATTTTCAATAAAATTATGAATTCAAAGTCTCTTTCAAAGGTCAGCAATGCAATTTAGAGTGGTTTGGCACCCACATTGCTATTTCAAAGAGGATCATGGAAACAGGTTGTGTACCATAGCACCTAGGATGTGTGGAGCATAATTTATTTTCAAAAAATCCAATTTTTATGCACTACAACGTTTTGGAAGCTATATTTTCACGTGGAAGTTTGAGTTATTCTTAGAAGAGGATTTCTATGTGTAAGAGGTACTGTTATTCATGGAGAGTACTAAAACCCTACTTTTGGGATTATTTAAGGAGACATCCAGAATATTTTGAAGGAAATTTTAGCAAGAGATGAGATCTAACAAGGAGACAAGGAAGAGAGTGCAACTTGGGGAAAATGAATTCTACATCAATTCTCTGTGTTCTTTTAATTCTTTTTATCATTTTCTTGATCATGTTTCAGATAAAGTTTATGATTTCTTTTAATTATATTATGAGCTAAGCAACTTGCTCTAGAGCAATGATGTAGCTGGATTATAAATATTTATTTTTATTCAATTTAATTCAATTTGATGTTCATTCATTATCTATATTGAGTGTTTAATCCAGCTTTAATGCTTGAGAAAGTATGTTAGCCCTTCATGATTTGTGATTAATTTTGAGGCTAAGAAGCAATAATTGAATTAGACTATGATTAAATACCATAAGACTATCATGAGATAGAGATATCCATGAGGCTTGTACAACACCATGAATTTCTTGCTCTTAATTCATCTTGGTTAGTTCAAAATTTTTACAAGGATGTAACTAAGATAGATTATTATTATTTAAGAAAGATTAACAATTAAAAAAGAGAAATTTGTTATCAATATAGAAATAAACATTGATTGATAAAATTGGATAAAATTAAATAGAATTAATTTGGTTAACTCAGAACCTCGAGATGTCTTAACCATTGATTTTCTACTTGTCTAGATTTTGAATTCTTATCAATTTTCATTAGTTTAGATTTTATTTTCTCTCATATTATCATTATTCGATTGTTTAAACAAAATCTAGAGCTAGATTAATTTGGTACTTGGTAACCATAGTCCTTGTGGAAACGATCTTTTTCACTTTATTACTTAACATGCACTTACGTTAGAAAATTCTACAACTATACCAACATCATATTTACTATCAAATTTACCAAGGTTTTCCTTTGCATTATTAAGAATGAAGCATTTATAACCAAAAGTATGAAAATGTAAAATGTTCAGCTTTCTACCATAATATAATTTAAATGAAGTTGTGTTGAGTATTGGCCTTGCATATATTCTGTTTATGATATGGCATGTGGTGTTCATTGCTTCAGCCCAAAAATATTGAGGTAGATTGTATTCACTCAACATTTTCCTTGTCATTTCTTGCAAGGATCTATTTTTTCTCTTCACTACTCCATTTTGTTGGGGTGTTCTAGGTGTAGAGAATGTGTGAAGTATATGTCATTACTTTCACAAAAAATAGTAAAATTTCGATTTACAAATTCTCTACCACAATCACTCCTTATGGCAATTTTATGAGAGCTTTTTTCATTCTGCATAGGTTTGGTAAAGATTTCAAGGAATGAAAATGTCTTTTCTTTTGATACAAGAAACATTATCTAGGTAAATTCAGAAAAGTCATCAATAATGACATATACATAATATTTTCCTCAAAGACTTCTCGTTATTGTTGGTCCAACAAGATCCATATGTAGCAATTGAAGTGACTTAGTTGTGTATACTTCTTTTTATTATTTGAAATATCCTTTTACTTGTTTCCCTTTTAAGCAAGCATCACACAACTAATTTTTGTTAAATTTCATCTTCGGTAGGCCAACAATAAGATCCTTATTGTACATCTTTTCAATCATATCTTTGTTGCCATGTCCTAATCTTCTATGCCACAACAAGGATTCATCATTGATTACAATAAGACACTTGGATTGGATATCACAAATCTACCACATATACATTTCCATGCCTTTTTCCAAGTACTATAACTGAGTTTGACTCATCTAATACTGAATAGACTTGAGATTCAAACATCATTTTGTAATCATTGTCACAAAATTGACTTACACTCAGAAGGTTATGCTTCAATCTTTCTACAAGCAAAACGTTAGAAATTATAGTAGATTCAGGTTATAGATTTTTCCCAATGAAAGTGTACGTATCATCAATAAGTAATAAAGAGTGAGTAAGAGATCATTCCCATGAGGAATAAGTTTACCAACTACCAAAGTATTCTAATTCTGAATTTTGTTTAAAGAACTAAATCTGATGAAAATATGTAATAAAGAAAGGAAATCTAAACAAATTAAATTTTAACAACGGAGCAAAGGGTGAACACAAAAGAATTCAATGATTAAGACATCTAAGGATTTTTGACTTTATTGGATTAATCCTGTTTAGTTTTGATCCAATTTAATCAATTAGTGCTTATTCCTATGTTGTTAACAAATTTATCATTTATAATTGTTATTCTTCTCAAGTCATAACAATATATCCAGTTAGTAAATTTTCTAATCTCTATGAAAATTCTAAACTAACCAAGATGCATTAAGATTAATAAATTCACAATGTTACATAAGCTTGATGGATATCTCTATCATCATGACAATCTTATGGTCTTTAATCATCGTCTAATTCAATTATCGCTTCTCAACTTTAAATTGAATCACAATTCATATTAAAAAGGCCAACACACTTTCATAAGCATTAAATTTGAATTAAACACTCAACATAGATAATAAATAAATAATAAATAAAATTAAAAATGATAAAACTAAACATTCATATTCGGCTACATCTTGCCTATAGAATAAAGTGTTTAGTTCATAATGTAATCAAGAAAAAAACTAAAAAATGTCTGATGGTTCAAATTATAATTCCTTGCAAGTGTATGAATGTATAGTAATATAGTGTGTAATGCAAGGGTTGATCCCACAGAGAATGACAAACTAACTTAATTAATCTTAGTTACTAAATATCTAACTAAATAGACTTGGAATAAGGTTTGGTATAATTTTAGAAACTTAATAGAATAAAAGTAAATAAATACCTAAAGATAATGTAGAGAGATTAACAACAAGAAGTCTAGAGATCTGATTTCACTACTGGATGACACCCCTTTGCCAATGGAATGTTGGACTTAATGCCTCACTTGGGTTCATCTTTTAAAAGCAAGATTATTACCATTAGGTATGCGGGTTTAAATTAAGTGCTTAAACTCATTCCAATTACCTATGGTGTGTTGCATAATTGAGGTGAAAACTCATTAAGTTCAAAAACTTAAGAACCAAAATAGAATGGTTTAGCATATGGTGTGTACCTTTAACATTTATACTTCTCATTCAAGGGAACTCATAGTTTAGCATATGGTGTATACCTTAATCATGCTTTGATAAATAATCTAACTTGTAATATTGCCGATCAAGTAATAAAATAAATTAAATTATTGCAAACAATATCATAAATGAAACAAGATCATCTTGAATTAATAATATCCAACAATTCATAACAAAGAGTATCAAAAGGTCTATATCTTAACTCTATAAAAAAGGGTTTAGTTCATAAGAGAAAATAAAATAACTCCCTGATATAGAATGACAACAATGAAGACCATCTTTTCTCTTTCTTATTTCTTATTTGCAATCCCTTCTTCTTCACCATGAGAAATCTCCTAGAAAAACAGCTCTAAACCCTTGAGAAAACTTTTAAAATGGAAGTGAGAAGAACCCTTGAAAAACCCCGAGCTTTTGCTTAAATACCCAACAAATAAGCAACTGCAGAAAAAAAATAGCAAAATATGTCCTTGATGTTGGCCGCTGACGCCAGCTTGATGTCAGTCATGGTGGTTCGGTTTGGTGCCGACAGTGCCAGGTTGGGGCCGGTGGTGCCGGTTGGCTGCCTTGGTCTGTGTTGCTTTTTCACTCCATATTTGTAATTGTTTTCTTTTTCAAACTTAAGCTTCTTCTTTTCCATTCTTTTTCTCTTGTTTCTCCATCTTCAAGGCAACTATACAATCCAATAAATGAGCATTAAATTCATCTAAAAGACACAAGGATATACAAATAAATAAGCCTAAATATGTGTAATATAAATGTATGAAATTCACTCATCAAATACCTCCAAACTTACTTATTTGCTCATCCTCGAGCAAACTAGAAATTTGAACTCATGAATCAGTTAGAATAATTTCTCTCACTTAATCAGTAGCATGCCAAACAAATTATACATGTACATATAATTCAGAAATCATTCATGATACTTGCCAAGTAATCTCATGAAGCTCATGCTTCATCAATCCTTTAATGAAGTGAAAATGTGTACGTGTGGAATGACAATTTCATGCTATATGCATACTTTTCATTCAACAATGTGCAGACCTGTGATTCTAATAATCTTCACAAAATACTCCATAGGCTTGTTTTTCATAATCCCTCTCCACTAATATAGACAACTTTGTTCACTTAGATCATAGGTCTTTGTTAAGCTTAGGGCCTTGGGTTTGGCTAACAAAGAAAAGAAGGATTCACAAAGTAACAAATCATAATAGAATTGCATATGAATGTTCATTCTCTTAAATAATTTTTTTATTTTCTTATTTTTATTATAATGGGATTTATTACTACAACACCCCCAAACTTATTTTTTGTCAAGTTCATTGGGATGTGATCCCCCCTATTATGGTCTATATTACTATCACACTCCCAAATTTATTTTCTATTGAGTTCATGGAGATGTGGTTCCCCCATTTAAAAGATGATTACTTACTAATTCTTTTCTTTTTGTCCTTTTTCTTCTTCTTTCGTCATTCTTCTTTTCAATTCTCCCCAAACTTAACTTCTTTTACTTCACTCATGCCTCTCTAATAACCATATGTATAAAATATGTCTCTTATAGGTCAAGCATGCTTTTTCAGGCTGAAAGGGTCGAGATGATGAGGCTAAAGAAAGAAAATTGAATGGTGGTCTTTTACATGCATTACATATGTCATTCTTTCATGAACGTTCAAACGGGACACTAGTGATATGAATGTACTAGGTTAGCATGAAAGGCTCAAACTGATCAAAGAATGCCTAAATCACTTCTAAGTAAACATGTAATCTAAGATTTCACCTTAAGGGATAATCAAACAAGTTCTAAAATGCTTATGTAACCAAAATATGTCATTGAATTCACAACATTATCAACTGGTCAACATACACTTTACATGATCATCACATAATATGCTCAATGAGATTTTCATCAATCATAAAAAAGAAAGACTTATCATAAAAAATATTAAATAATGAGGTAGCATCGATCTTTCCTTTTAAATAATGTGAAATGGTAATAAAAAACTCAGCATATGTTACTGATAATCAAAAGTGAATCCATCCTATTTAGTTTCAGCATGTTAGCATAGTTGCTCTTGGATTTTCTTTAGCTAAGTAAATATAAAAATTTAAACATAACACAAAAGTAACTTCAAACTAGCTAAATCAACTAAACACATGACACACAAACTAAACAAACTGCAACAACCCCCAAACTTAGACAAAAATATTCATAAACACAAATAAAATGCTAAACACCCCCAAACTTAAACAAAACATTATCCTCAATGTTGAATAAAGTAGTAGAAAATAAGGACTTCCCCAAAATGGATCACTCATCTAAGCTATCATCTTGCACCCAACTCGAATCTTCATCTAGTAAATTAGGAAGTGGAGGTGGAGGTTGAAAGACAATGGAGCTATCGCCAAGTGATATGTTGCAGCTCCAGAGCATGGTAGTAAGGGCGTTGTTATGATCCACCATATACTTGGAAATCTTCTTCAAATCCTTTATCATTTGCCTTATATAACATTGAACACCCACAAGGCAAGTTTGAAGATTGGCGAGTGATGGTTCTTTAGAAGAAGAACCTTTTGTGGGTCTTTACTGCGGAGAGCTAGGTGGTGAAGATGAAGGACTTACCCTTGCATTTCTATGCATTGTTTTCTCAAATGAATCTATCACTACATCATTAATGACCTACAGAGGTTGTTGAAGTTCCTCTTGAGCAAAGGTAGGAACCTCAGCCATGAGACACAATCAGTAGATGAGTGAAGGGTGTCCCAGTCCACTAATGAACCTCCCAGTGATGAAAGATATGATAGAGTGCTCAATCACTTGACCCACATCAATAGACAACCCTATATAAATGGCATAGTTGACAACAACTCTCTCTCTCTTGTAAGATCAAACACATGGTTGGAAGGTAACATTTTTGCTGATATGAAGTAATGTCATGCCTTGCTTGTTGCTTCCAACTACCCTCTTGGAAAACTAATCACCCTGTCATGCATAGTCTTCCACTTACTACCAGAATGAGCAAGGTAAGAAATAATAGCATCATAATCTGGTCCTTGTGCTAACAAAGTAGAGTATTCATCTTCTTCAATTTCTTCCAACTCATAAGCTTGATTAATAGTAGCTCTATCAAAAGAAACCATTTGACCATGTACCAATACTTTTAGCTGCCTAGAGTTCACTTTGAACTGCACTTTGGCATTAGCATAAAATTCTCTGCCAAAGGCACCACTGCCACCTCTGGCTAAGCTATGAAGGACATCCAATGTCGACCTCAAATAATGTTAGCTATATCAGTGTAGGTTGTATCCAAGCCTCTCTCCCTTATACCTTCATGAGTAATCATGGAATTGTTGAAAATTTCTTCCACTTGTTCATTAAAGAACATGGGTACAAATGGTGCAGAACATGGGTACAAATGGTGCATTAGGATCACTTGTTCTTGTCTTCCAAGAGGTACCTACACACATGGATTTCCTAGGAGGCATGTTAACAGTGCTAGAAGGACAGTAGTAGTACAACACTTGAGCAATCACAATGAATCAATTCTACCAAGCTTCTTCAAAGCCAAACCACACAACTCCACTAAAATATGAAAGAATAACAAGCACCAACAATATGTGCCTACACCATAAGAATGAAGCCACTTTCTTCACCAAGGCATTTCAACAAACACATAGTATGCACATTAAATTTTCTCACTAAATGCCTTGATATCTTCTTAAATTTAATTCCAATACACATCCACTCCTATCACATGCAATCTTGCAATATATGCTGAACAAAAACTACACCCAACTTAGTATAAGCAATTCACCAAACACTTGATGTGCACAACTTTAACCAAGCTTCATAAATAAAAACCCTACTCCAAATCTTCTCAAACTACCACAAAATCAAAGCACTTCACCAAGAAAGCCAATAGAATAAAGATTGAGATGATTCAAGTAACTTGTGATTCCAAAAGATGTGCACAACAGTGTCAACCCAACCTGAAAATTTTCTTGAGGAAGATGATGAATAGTGGAATGGGAGAGTTGAATCTAATAAGGGAATCGAAAAGGGAAGAGTTTAGGTGTGAATCTTTGAGTTTTGGAGTGTAGGAAAGGGTTTAGGGTTTTGAGGGTGTGTTTTGGAGAAACAGAGAGAGAGAGAGGGAGGGATGAGAGCTTGAGTGAAAAGGGGAGAGGGAATGGGTTGGGGCATGTGTGAGTTGGGATATAAGGGAGGCCATGATGCAGCACTGATGGTGCCACACTGCTGCTTCTTGTAATTTTTTTTTATCTTGAACGGTCTTGGCGTCGGAGGCACCCATTTGCTACCTAAATCTTGTGGATTTGTTGTCTCAAAAACTCTCTTTTCCACTTTATTTCATCACCCTAATTTGATTTCCTTGCTTGGAATCCTTATTTATGCATTCAACCTGTCAAACATGAAACAACAATATATTAAATATAGCAAATAGGAATATATAAATATAATCTAATGACTTAATAATCAAAGCATACGTATTTAAACTAATGCAACTAGCCTAGTTTTTCAATGCAGAAACATCACCACTTTTAGAAAATTGAAAAGACTGAAAAATTAAAACTTGGGTTACCTCCTAAGAAGCACTTTATTTAATATCTGGGCAAGATGAACTCCCTTTTCCACAAAATTTCAAGACTTTGATAGGTTAAAATTGCCTTAGCATGCTCTGGATGTCTAGGTAACTTCCTAGGTTTGTGACTCTATACTGCTTTTGTAATTTATCCTAACGGGGTTTCCATTGTTTTCATGGATGCCTCCATGTTAATGAACCTGGAATCAATGTTTTGCAATTTGGTTGAATAATTCTGAGCTCAATTTGTGTTGCTTACATGAAACTCTATAGTGTTTCTTCAAGCAAAGGCTTTTTCAGTTGAGATTGAAATGAAGTTCCAGTTTAATTTTGATTTCTTTCATTGTTCCAAGAGAACTTAGGATGATTCCTCCAACTACGATTGTAAGTGTTTGAGTGTGGATCATTCCATGGCCTCTAGTTGTAAAATTTCCTTGCATTAGCTTACTCAGCATCACCTGCAAAATATTCATTTGAAGGACAAACATTAGGTGAATGACCTAAATTACCACAAAGAGAACAAACCTCTGCAGGAGCAGGTTGTGATTGCTTCAATTTCACTATCATTGAGCACATTGCCTTCATCTGCTTAGCCATCTCTTACATCTACATTGATAGATTGGAATTAGTATATACTTCATAAAGTCCCCTAGATCTACCTCTTACACTCTTTTATTAGGAATTTTCTCCCAACATCTCATAAAGTTCATAAGTTTCTTCCAAAGTCTTCTCTCCCATGGCTCCACCTATAGCATTATCAACCATTGCTTGGCATGGTTGTATCAGTCCATCATAGAAAAATTTATTAAGCAACTCAAGTGGATATCTATGATGAGGCATTGAACTAAAATTGCTTTAGACCTTTCTCATGCCTCATGGAAAGCTTCACCATACATCTGAGCAAAAGTAGCTATTTTGCTTCTTAATTTCGCAATTTTTGCCTTGGCAAAATTTTTCAATGAAAATAAACTGCTCCCCAAGTAGTCAATGAGCCATGAGCTACTGTCATGAATCAAGTTTTGGCTGCATCTTTTAGAGTGTATGGGAAGCATCTCATATGTAACTAATCTTCTATTAGCCCTTGTAATGGAAATGTTTGGATGGTGGCATAAAATTACGCATAAAGTCAATGGATCCTCTAAAACTAACCCATAAAAAGATGGAAGCATGTTAAAGTGAATATGTTTCAAATCATAATTTCTAGATTCCCCATCTAACACAATGCATGAAGGTGAAATACATATAGTAGGGCATGCAAACTCCTTCATTAATTGTTGAGCATGTTGAGCCTATTGCACTGGCTGAGCCACTCGGATTTCCTCATTATCAGTCATGTTTACTTCTTCTCCTTTGATTAAAATTTCTATTTCAATTTCCACTTTGTTAGCACAATTATTTAATGGGAATATAGTAGGGTTCAGAGATCTCCTTCCATACATTTACAATATTGCAACAAAAAGAAGGAAATAATTAAAAATAATCTTATATACAACTATTCACAAAAACAAAAAGAAAGAATGTAACTAATCTTAATCAAATTAGTTTGGAACCATTCCCCAGCAACGGCGCTAAAAACTTGATGGGTCAAATTATAATTCTTCGCAAGTATACAGACATATAGCAATATAGTGTAGAATATAAGGGTCGATCCCATAAAGAATAGCAAACTGACTTAATAAATCTTAATTACTATATATCTAACTCAACAAAATTAGAATAAGGTTTGTTATAATTTCAGAAACTTAATAGAATAAACTTAAATAAATAGGTAAAGACAACGCAGAGAGATTAACAATAAGAAGAAGTCTAGGGATATGATTTCACCACTAGATGACACCCCTTTGCCAATAGAATGTTGGACTTAATGCCTCACTTGGGTTCATTTTTTCAAAAGTAAGATTATTACTATTGAGGTGTGCAGGTTTAAATTAAGTGCTTAGGCTCATTCCAATTACCTGCGGTGTGTAGCATAATTAAGGTGAAAACTCATTAAGTTCACAAACTTAAGAACCAAAATAGAATGGTTTAGCATATGGTGTGTACCTTAACTATCTATCCTTCTCATTCAAGGGAGCTCATGGTTTAGCATATGGTGTGTACCTTAATCATGCTTTGATAAATAATATAACTCTTAATATTGCCGATCAACCAATAAAATAAATTAAATTATTATGAACAACATCATAAATGAAACAAGATCATCTAGCATTAATAATATCCAATAATCCATAACAAAGAGTATTCAAAAGGGCTACATCTTCACCTAGAAAAAAGGGTTTAGTTCATAAGAGAAAATAAAATAGCTCCCTGAGATAGAATGACAACAATGAAGAATATCTTTTCTTTTTTTCTTTCTTACTTGCAATCCCTTATTCTTCTCTATGAGAAATCTCCTAGAAAAATGGCTCTAAACCCCTAAGAAAACTCTCAAAAATGAAAGTAAGAAGAACCCTTGAAAAACCCTCAATTTTTTCTTAAATACCCAGCAAATAAGCAACTGCAGAAAAAATCAGTAAAATATGTCCGCCGCTAGAGCCGGAGGCTTTGGCTTGATGTCGGCCATGGTGGTTTAGTTTTGGCACCAGCAACGCTAGGTGGGGGCCAGTGGTGCCAGCTGGCTGCCTTGGTCCATGTTATATTTTTGCTCCATATTTATAATTTTTTTCTTTTCTAAACTTGAGCTTCTTCTTTTTCATGATTTTTCTCTTCTTTCTTCGTCTTCAAGGCACCTATAAAATCCAACAAATCAGCATTAAATTCATCTAAAAGAGACAACAATTTGCAAATAAATAAGTCTAAATATGTGTAATATAAGTGTATGAAATTTACTCATCAATGTCTTAAACATAATTACAAAAGAAGGGGTAAAGAAAAAAATGAAATAAAAAGAGTATTGGAAAAAATTCAAGTAGCAACTTTAGTCTTCTCCTTGTCCATACCCGCCCCCCAAACCTCGATCCTTGGATCTCCTTAAATAACCAAAGCAGTATGGTTTTATTAGAACTCTTCCACTATGCATAGAGATCCTCTTACAATAATAACTCATATTTCTACATGAAAATATAACTTCCAAAATATTGCGGTGCATAAAATATAAGTTTTAAAAATAATTGAGTTGCTACATGTTGTGGGTTTGAAACACATGCACCTAAAAATTTGCCTCCAAGAATAACTTCAACTTGTGCACTTTAAAAATAATCTGCAACTTCTAAAACCAACATGTGGTGCACTTCCAACTTCTATTTGAAATTTCATCCTTCTAAAACATTCTAAAATCTTTAGAATTTACTTTTGGAAATTGCTGCTACAAATCCTTCTGAGATTTAGAAGTTTTTTTTTGTTAAGCTACTTCATAATTTCTAAACTACAAAATTTCATTACTTCAGAAGTTCTGATGGAGCTTCAGAATTTCTGAAGATCGATCTTTGGAGTCCCTTCAAGATTCTGTCACACTACCACACTTCTAAGATTAATACTTTCTGACTTTAGAAGTTCTGTCACACTTTGGAAGTTATTTTTGAACACTTTGTAAAATATGGACGTAGTTCTAAGAAGAACTTCTATTACACTTTTGAATTTAGTTTGTACCCTTTAAAATTTCTATTTGAAATTTTGATAATGTCAGAAACCACTCAGGTTGCACTTGTGAGATCTTCTATCAACTTTTGTTGTACTTGTCAGAACTTTAGCAACATTTCATGTCACACTTCTGAGAATGTCAGAAACTACTCAGAACTTCTTCTAACATTATTCAGAATCTATTCAACATGTCTTCAGAAACCTTTGTTGATCTCTTGAGAGCCTTTGAAATGATTTAGCACTTCTTCTAAAAGCCTTAGAAAGCACCTTAGAACTTTAAAAACCACTTCTGTAGTTCTTTAGAAATTCTCATTGCACTTTTACTAATAACAAAAATCTCTTTTGCAAGGTTCAGAACTCATTTTTGTCACACTTCCAAGCACTTCTGTTACAGATCTGCAAGCCTTAGAACCTCTTCTACAATCCTCAGTTGGACTTCTGCAAACATCAAAAATCACTCAGAACCTCTTCAGCAAGCATCAAAACCTATCTTAGAAATCTTCTGACATACTTTTCCGAACCTCAGAAACACACTTAGAACTCTTCAGAAATTATAACGTCCTTTGCTACTCTTCTCAGAAAACTTCAGAAACCACTTAGAATCTATTCAGAAATTCTTTAAAAACTTCTATTGTACTTCTGATGTAATTCATAACCCATTCATAACCAGTTCTTCATATCAGAACCCCTTCAAAGATTTTGATACACTTCTAAATAGCAAGCTACTTCAAAAGTTCTAAGATCATGCTTTTTAATAATGTCAGAATTTCCTGAAAACTTATGACATACTTCTGATAAATAAGCTATTTCAGAAATTCTGAGATTGCTAATTTTTAACCATGTTAAAGGCTCTTTAGAACTTTTGACACACTTATGACGATAATTAACTCATTAAAACTCAACATCTTCAACTCGTCCTTTTCACTTTTATTTTAAAATGACTCAAAGTGAGGTCTTTTGCATATTGTCAATAGTTTTATACCTAAAACAGAAACTAACTCCATTAAGTGCAATATTTAAGTAAACTAATGAACTTACATCAATTGAAAATCCAAAATATATGTATTTAGGTATTAAAACATGCTAAAATATGAGCTTATCAATTGCGATTGATGGACCTTACTAATCCTAACCACTCTACCTTTTCCATTATCCCTAAAGGTAATTGTTCCTCCATTTTTTGCTTGGAACTTGGTGAACAGTCCCCTCTCCCCAGTCATGTACCTTGAGCAACCACTATCGATGTACCATATGCTGCTTCTTGTGGCTCTCAAGCACACTTGCATAGAGAAGGTTAAGCTTTATTTTTTGGTAACCATTTGAGAATGGATCTAGGTAGGTTAATGGCAGAGAATTTTGATACCCATTGCTTCTTAGGTATAACTAATCTAGCATTTGGATCATATGTTGCATTTACAATCTTTGCAACTACTCTAGAAACCCAAATCTAGTTCTATTAGGGTTCAATTTTTATTCTAGAATTATTGGACTTTTTCTTTGAGATTGTCCACCTTTCTTCTTATGTTTTATTTTAAATAAGGTGGATGCTAAGGTCTTTCTAAGGGCATTATTGTCTGCCTTCACTTGCTTAAGTTCTTTATTGGTACAATAGCTAATCTTAAGCTTGGAGTTTTCTTCTTCTAATTTGGAGCATTCAATGGTCATTCTTTCAAGCTTCTTTTTAGTCTCCTTATGCTTAGCCTTTAAAGCCTTAAAGTTAGAATATAATTCTTCTAGAGCTTCTTAAAGACTTGGAGTTTCAAGTTCAGAGTTTACCTTATCTTCATGGGATGGCCATGAAGCTGATTTTTATATAATGGTCTTCTTGATCTCTGTCTCTTGGAGTGAATGTGCTAATTTGTGCTTCATGTTCCTCTTTAACTTCACTCAAACTTTTGTTCATCACATTTTTCAATATTTTCCATGCAGCCATTGCTTTCTTCTTCTTTTTGATTCTTTTGTTGCTTTTGTTATTGGTGTTGCTATTATTATTTCTCTCATCAAAGTAAGTGTTATATTTCTTCTTTTATTATTCTCCTTTCTTCTTATTTGGTTCAGGACAATCAAACTTCATGTGTCCTGGCTTGCTGCAATTATAGCAAATTTTGACATCTTTCTTTTTGTCCTTGCTTCCAAAATTTCTTCTAAAACTGCTTCCAAACTTTTTCTTCTTGAGCATTGTCTTGAATCTTTATCTTCTTCACCACCACTTATAAATGCCTCTTCTTGAGATTCATTAATTTTTTATTCTACTCTCAACGCAATTGCTCTTTTGCCTTTAGATTCTTCAAGAACCTTTTGCTTTAGTAGTATTTCATGGGTCATGAGGGAACCCATGAGTTCTTCCATGGTTATTTTATCTAGGTCTTTTGCTTCCTGGATTATTGTGACCTTAGGCATCTAATGCCTAGGTATGGATTTTAAAATTTTCTTAACAAGTTTTGGCTCATCGTACTTTTCTCTCAGGCACTTCAAACCATTTATGATCTTCTGAAATCTACCAAGCATGTTAGAAATAGTTTCTAAATCCTTCATAGTAAATGACTTATACTCCTGTGCAATAATACTAATTTTGGTCTCTTTGACTTGATTAGTTCCTTCATGTGCTACTTGTAATTTATCCCATATTTCCTTCGCAAAGTCACATGAGATGAGTTTTTCAAACACTATGGGGGATAGAGCACAATAGAGGCAATTCTTTGCCTTAGGATCTCATCCTATTTCCTGAATGTCCTCTAGAGTATATTTATCTTCAGTGTTAAGAAAAACTTTTCCATTTTTAATTGTTAGCCACAACTGATAATCTATGGCAATCATAAAGTTTTACATACGTATCTTCTAGTACCCATAATTGGTCCCATCAACGAATGAGGGTCTGGTAGTAGATTGTCCCTCAACTGATATGTTGTGGAAATAACTGGCTATTGGGATTACTTCATAGGTTATATAACTCATTTTTTAAGAATAACAAGTGAAGTCTGCTCTTATACCAATTGTTATTCCATTACTTATGGTCACTCAAGAGGGGGAGGGGGAAGGGGGGAATTGAGTTTATAAAAATTTTGACCAAAATAAAATAGTAGTGCTAAAATATAATAAGGAGAATCATGCAGCACATTTAGACGTTGATTTTATACTGGTTTGGCCTAACCTAAGTTCCTACTCCACTTCTCTAAGTCAATCTTTCTTACTACACTCAAGTTCCATTAACATTGATCAATACACTGATCAACTACATATGTTAATTTTTCAAGCTCACCAACTAACTCTTATAAGCCTAGCAAGTCTCTCCTACTTTTTGAACAAATTCTATCATACTGCATAGCCCTTGCTTGCAGAAATATAAAACAATAATAAATTTGTACTGAGTAATTACCTCTTAATTAGGCAATTTTATACAAAAATAAATATCAGCTAATAAATGATGTAATAATGAAAGCCATAAATTCAAATGCCTTGACATTCGATGCAGATATAGATTTGAATACATTGTTCAAAGTTTAGCATAGATGAAGTTGAATGTTGGAAAGAAAAAACTTTGAAGTCTCTTAAATGCTCATGTTAAATCTCTTAATTATTGGTCCCTAACTAGATGGTAGCTCAAGTGGGGGGTTGAATTGAGCTTTCAAAAATTTTGGCTAACAACTTAAGAGATGCACTTAAAATAAAAGAGAGAATAATTTGTAACACATATACAGTAGTTTTATAGTGGTTCAGCCCTTTCTGGATTCCTACTCCACTTCTCTGAGTTAGTCTTCTTCACTAAACTCAGATTCCACTATAACACTTATTGATTTTGCAAGTTCACCAACAACTTATTATTTTTCCAAGCTCACCAGAAACTTTTACACATTGGTTTCCAAGCTTACCAACTAACTTACTAGTTTTTCAAAGCTAACTAGAAACTTTTACAGACTGTTGGTTTCACAGAGCTTACCAACTAACTCTCTTGTTTTTCAAGATGAAATATACAGAATTAATGCCTATTACTTTGGCAAACATGTACAAAAATTAAAAGCTTAATTGAATAATAAAGTATACAATGATATTAGATTCAAACTCCTTTTGAAGTTGACATAAATTTGATTTTGAAAGCTCTAAATACTTTCGCAGTATCATAGCAGCTAGAGTAGAATGATGAAAAGGTGTGAATGCTCTTCTTTGAATCAAAGATGATTTTCAATGTTATCTATTATTCTTAAGTGTCATCTTAATCATCTTTATATAAGATTTGAAAAATTTTAGCCATTGTAACCTTTAATATCATTTTCAAATTAGTTAGGTAGGGTTGGTAACGACTTTTGCATATTGTCGAAGTTCAAAAACTCTGAGTGGAGTTCTTAGAACTTCTGTGCTTCGATACTCAACAAAAATTCTGAAGTTGTTCTTCAAAATTTCTGTGATAAGTATATTTTTGGAAGTATCCTCTTCAGAATTTTTGTCCATTGTCTTATCCTTCAATGGTTATATTTTAGGCTTTTGAGAAACTTCTGAGTAGCCTCTAATTTGCCTTGAATGCTAGATTATTGCTTCTATAATTCTTCATTGATTCATGCTTTCTTGAAAATGCTTCTAATAATGCTTTTGATTTGATTCTGTATAGTGTGTCATAGTTCCCATATTGCTTTTGTGTAGTGTGATAACATTCTGTGTTGCTTCTGTGTAACTTGACAGAGTTTTGCATTGCTTATGTGTAGCATGACATGGTTCTGCATTACTTCTGTGCAATATGTTTTGCATTGCTTCTGCGTTCCTCTGATTTGCTTTTGACATTTTGAGATTTCTTGTAGCATGGTTTTGAATAGCCAAAGTGTTTTCTAGGTAAATTCTATGTAGCGTATTCATCATTTTGGGTCACTTCTGTCATTTCTCTGAAGATCTTTTGGGTACAAATACTATTTTTGTTTTACTTCCGAGTTACCTCTGTACTTTTGAGACAACTTCTATTTTTCTTTTGATGTTTGATATTGTTATATTCAGATTCCAAGTCAGTTCTGATATGCTTCTGGCATGATTCTGAGTTACACTTGGTAACTTCTGAATGCTTCTGAGTTTTGTATTCTATTTCTGATGTCATTCTGAAACATTTCTTCATAACTTCTAATAAACGTCTATTTTGATTCTTGATTCCTTCTTAACTTCTAATCTTTTATGCCAAGCCTCTAAGCATGTTCTGAATGACTTCTTAATTACTTTTGAATGTCCTTTTATTTGAGCATTCTTTTGTATATCTTTCTTCAAAGGGTTAATATAATTATTTTATAATTAACATCTTTAATATTTGTAGTTACTTTCGTAAAATCTATTTTGACATCTAATGTTGCAACACTTGGAAAGTAATTTGTCAGTACCTTAATTCTTCACTCATTTGTTTGTTCATTATCAAAAACTAAGTTTGTTTAATATTATTCATCATCAAAATCAAACTTAGTAAAGGAGTTAGTCTTAACATTCTCCCCATTTTTGACATTGACAAAATAGTTGAGTGACAAACCTTAAAAATTTAGAATAAGTAATGTATGCAATGTGCTTCTATATATTTAGTAGGGCTCCCCAACATGGGTAAGCTCCCCCTAAATATATGTACTTTGAATGTACATTATTTTTC
>JAYJMB010088734.1:8452-18958 GCA_036873735.1 Pouteria campechiana | reverse complement strand
AGAGAGAGAGAGAGAGAGAGAGAGAGAGAGAGAGAGAGAGAGAGAGAGAGAGAGAGAGAGAGAGAGAGAGACGTAAACTCCAATTCCCAGATATGGAGTCTCTAACATTTCCATTCACAGAAAGGAAATGGGTGTTTTGCTTATCATTGAGCTTATCTGGAATTCTCATCCTTTTGTTTATCAATCATGGTCCAATTTCTATAGCCCCCTTGCTTTCTTCAGGCTTTGGAACAGCATTAAAGGAAGATGGCAGTGGCTGTGGCATGGAATTGTCGAGATTGGAGGAGAGGGTTTCTCCTATTGGACGTGATGAGAAGTGTGAACTCTTCAATGGAAGCTGGGTTTATGACCCATGGAACTACCCATTGTATGAGGGGCGACAGTGTCCATTCCTCAGTGATCAAGTGAGTTGTAGGAAGAATGGGAGGCCAGATTCCAATTATGAGCATTGGAAATGGCAGCCTCGGCATTGTCAGATTCCTAGGTAAAGAAAGCAGTCTTTGCGTCATCACTGATGCTGTGGTAATCTTGCCACAAACCATTGCTACTAATTTCTACTTCAATGAATACTTTGTAAACTTGAAAATCCTTGAGAAAGTGGGGATTTTTTTTTTAATAAATATTCTTGTGACTTGCTAACCTTTATTTTCTATGTTCCAGTCATAATTCAATTTTCTATCTGGAAAATTAACCTTTTATATGTTTGGTACAAACCCTTTTTCTTTTGTGAATTATAAATTCCTGCGGAATATGACAATAAGATTTTCAATATATTTCAGCTCTAAATATATTCCCAGTAAATTGGGATCTGACTGGCCTTTTACTCAGCTGTCAACATTGACAATTAGGCTCCCTTTTGTATGCTGTTGAAGTTGTGTGGCTAATAAAATACCAGGTGGCCTTTTTTGTCCCCCTGATGAACCATTTAACCAGAGACCATTTGATTTAGGGTGCATTGGTTTCAAGGTAAACGATGGATAAAAGCCCTTTTATGATAGAAAAAGGTAAAAAATATTTGTAAATGACAAGAGGCTGTAGCAAGACACTTTATTTGAAATAATTAATGTTGATGTCATGTCTATGCCTTCCTTCCACTGAGTCAATAAATACTAGAGGTCCAAATTTTGCACTGGGCTGAACTGGAGCATGATGTTTGAGATGGACTGCTGAAGCTTTACATGATGGTGGATCACTCATGGTTGGGCATTCCTTACACTTGTGTATTCAGGTTCAACGGCACAGATCTTCTGGAGAGATGGAGAGGAAAGCGTGCCATCATCGTTGGAGATTCACTTAACCGAAACCAATGGGAGTCTCTCATATGCCTACTCTACACAGCCCTCCCTCCTTCCCGCACCTACGTTGATGCGGAAGCAGGAAACTACAAGATCTTCCAAGCCAGGGTATCATCTCTCCTTCGCTTTCCTTCACCTACCAAAATGGGGTCCAATTTCAGAGATTGTGGATAATAAGAGCCCTTCGAGTTGTGGGCACTGTCATGAATCATGTGAGATTGTTTCGACGAGATCATTTCACTGTCGATTGGTACATAACCTGTGTGGTTTATTTCAATGACAGGACTACAATTGCACGGTTGAGTTCTTCTGGAGTCCATTCCTGGTGAAAACAGATGAGACTCAGATGAAATGGGTAAAGCTAGATAGGATTTCTGAGTCAGCTCAGCAGTGGAAAGGTGCAGACATCATGGTGTTCAACACGGGCCATTGGTGGGTTCACCATGCAAAGTACAAAATGTAGGTGTTAATTACACACTTTCACATACCTATCCAACCATTCAATATTTATTGGATGGAAAATGATAATATTTGCACCATTTTTCTGCTTGGCTAGTTGGCTCAACCAAAGGCATGTGTTGCATGATTTGCCATCTATCATGGAGCTAACGTGTAGTATTGCAGATGGGACTTCTTTGAATATGAAGGGAAGCAGGAGAGGGAGATGCAGCTGGAAAGAGCATACGAGATCGCTTTCACAACATGGGCCCATTGGATCGACAACAACGTGGATGCAAACAAGACATCGGTCTTCTTCAGAAATATCTCACCCCAACACAAGTAATCCATCATTTTTACACATGAATCATGATTATCTAAGCTCGACTTGCGTGAAGCCCGCCATGATACGTGTGAATCATAGCATCCTCCAGCGCATTGGCTGCAACTGCTTATATTCATAAACACACCATGAATGCTTTTGACACAAAACTTAAGTGCATCAAGATGGATTAATACACAAAGTTAAACCATTCAACGCAATAAGCGCAAAGAGATACCAAGATTCATGGAAAAAATTTTAAAGATGGGGGGGAAAACCATTGAAGAGAGGAGAAGAAATCACTAACACCCTGTGGTTTTTTCTCTTATCTTGAATTGATTTTGATGTTCTAATGATGTGGGGGCACAGATACTTTGTGCAGGAAGTATCCCACAGGCTAAGTCCACTGAATGCTACACACTTGAAACGGGTTATCCCATTATCTAACTTGAGTTACTGACAAAAAAAAAAAATGGCAGGGGGATCCATTGGTGCTACAACCAGACCCTGCCCATTGGACCAGCTGAAGAATCCTACCACGACATCTATCCCAAGGCCCTGATGGAAATCACAGAGAAAACTCTCGAAAGAATGAGATCACCAATCAAGTACCTGGACATCAAGAGACTCTCGGAGTATAGGCAAGATGCACACACCACAGTTTATACCGTGAGGCAGGAGAAGCTGCTGACAGAAGAGGAGAGAAAGCAGCCGGAGAAGTATGCTGATTGCAGCCATTGGTGCTTGCCTGGATTGCCTGATATTTGGAATGAGCTGCTGTATGCTTTCATAGTGCTTTGAATTGTAAGAAATTGCAGCCGGCGTTGGTTATAGCAGCTTCAGTTACTCATTTTCAATGTCCGTTCTGAATCTAGGGATGGCAATATAGACTCAAAACCCAAGGATAGCATCTCATGCTGGAGTTAGCATCCTTCTTTGTACATTTATTGAAAATTTTATCATTTTTATTTGGGTGTGTTTGTTTCAACATACCAAGGGTGCATAAGCCTCAAGAAAGCAAAAACAACGTGGAAAAGGCCATTTTTAAGTACTCCTTTAATTTAAGTTGGGTCTCAAGCCATGTAAAGCTAGAGAATATTGACAGATATCTACCATCTAAACTAGGCAGCAGGTGGCATATCCACATGCATATATATCAAATAGCATTTCAAAGACTTACAGCAAACGGAGGCTTTTCAATCACCACGCATTTCCATGTTCTATTCTCTACTGTGTATTTAGTGGAGGTGTAACTAGGGGTGAGTTCTAACCCACATTTTAGGTAGGGTTGGGGAGCCATTGGTCAACTGTACCACCTGCACCCAAACGCATATCTACTTAGGATTAGGGACGGGAAGGGGGTCAAACAACCCACTTTAACCCAAACCTACATCCCTTCATTAAAAAAAAAATAAAAACAAAAATATGCCTAGGAATAGTAGTATAACCATATAAGGTCGATCTTTCCATCCAACTCTAGCACACATAAAAATAGATAGAGAATATTAATAAAAATATAGACAATAGTAAAATAAAAAAAGACTATTAAAGTAAGTTGGAATAGATAAATATAATGTCAATTTATTATTTATACTTGTAATACATTTATATCACTAATGATGGGTAAATAAGTGGACGAGAAAATCTTGTATAGTAAATAGATACAGTTGAAGAATATACAATTATTATAGCAATCTTAATATCATTAAATATCTAAAGAAATATAAAATAACAGATGTTTGGTTTACCAATTGCGTGGTTATTGTAGTGTAAATAGAACTCTTTATCTTCACTTTTTTTCTTTTAAAATTTCTTTGCTATTGCTTTTGAGACTTTATCAACTGCTTCAGCCTATTCATGATTTAAAAAAAAAAATCAAAAGAGAAAGCGGTGTTGAATCCACCTAAGTTCAACCCGAATTAAACCCAAAGTCAACCCGCATATATAGGGTTAGGGTTAAGGTTGAGAAAATATTATAAAAGTGAGAGTTAAAGTTAGGGTTAGGAAAATATTATAGGGTTAGGGTTAGGGTTAGGGTTAGGGTTAGGTTTAAAAAAATATCATAAAAGTGAGAGTTAGAGTTAAGATTGAAAAAAATTTGTAGAAGCGAGGGCTAGGATTGGACAAACTTAAACCCGCCCTAAACCCACCCAACTTACACCCCTAGTATTTAGGTATTGTTTGGATGGAGTGTATAATTGTTCACTGGGTAATGCAAGTGCATTAGGGTGGGATTATATTAGAAAAGTAGAGTAGAAAATATAAGGTTTTTAATGAAAAGTAAAAAAGAATAATTGAAAATATACATAATTATATGAAAAAAGTATGATTATTATGGTAGTTAAAATACCACATCATATCAAAAGGTGTGTTGCTAATGCACTTGCATTGCATGCCAATTGAATCCAAACAAAGCCTTAACTTGAATAAAAGGAAGTGACTAGAAAACATACGGAACCTTGTTCAGCTAAATGTTCCAGAAATGTTTCAATTGAAGACTAAGGTAAAACACAAAATTCATTCCATTTAAGAGTAGATATGCATTCATTAAAATCTTTTGGGATTTATAATCTATCTAACTCTCCAAATAAGAAGATTTTTTTGAAATCTTAATTAATAAAATAGTGCCAAAATGACCAATAAATTAGATTTAATAAATCTATCTTTATAAACTCTTAACAAGACATTTTTACTGTAATTTGGATGAAAACATTGCACGTGAAAATGAACTCCCTTTTATTTCTGCCTTTTGAGGATGATGCTGAAGTGCAATGTTGGATGGTTGGACGTCACACCATCGAATGGTCCTCACAATGACTGATTAAGCCAGTTGTCTATAAAGAAACAAATTGAAGTAGGCAAGCCTCCCGAGCTAACTGTTGCTATCATGCTACTCACTTGTATATGCTTCTTTTATCTATTATTAGAAGCGTGTGGGTTACTTTTTCAAGGGCATTGCCTTCGGTTGATCTTGAAGAGTGACCGGGTTTAGAAACTTCGATTTGATGTGTGGTGCGTTTTAATGTCTTGGCTGTATGTCCCCAGATCAACCTAGGCCAACTGGATTGGAATTTTTTTTTGTTATTATTTTTAAGTCTTTAAGTGGATCGGAATTTTTTTCTTATTAATTTTTTTATATTTTTAAGCTGGCAAAATTAGGAAAGGGGGCCATCCTTTCTATTTTGAGAAAACATTTATTGAATTTAAATTAAGAAAGTCATTTTCACTCCTGCTTTCATCTATTAATACGCTTTCCACTCACCTCCAAAATTCAAATATAGATTGGACAGCCATGCAGATATACTACAACTATATTTATAGGTTAGGTTGTCTGGTTATGGGCCGACCCATGGGCTCATCTGTTCCCCAATTCTACATACACATGAAGATGAATATGCATCTATAATTTCCCCCCTCACTCTTGTTAAACCTGCTAATCTTCTGAGAAAACATAACATGTGATCATATCTGGTGAGTTTGAGAAACTATTAAAAAGCAATTGTTAGTGTGTAGTTATATATCTATATTGATTAAAGGCCTGAAGTTGATCCCAGTTGCAAAGGTTTCCGAAACTAGCTAGACATTTTAATGCGAAACTGGCTCATTTAACATAATATGAGGGGGATAATTAACCAGTATTCCAGAATGGTGGGTTTTTCTATTTTGGCATAAGATGGAGTATAAGGATTTGATCTCCTTGAGCCTTTGTCTTGTATAATGCTGTCCTTGAAAAGGTCTACTTTAAAGGACTACTTAAAAGTGCAAGGAGAAATGTTACCTACCTATCTCCTGGGGTGATGCCAAAAACTTCCTCTGATTTGGAGCACATGGGGAACACACGTGCAAGCATGCTTGTTGAGTGCAAAGATGTGCCGAAAGTGGAGAAAAGAAAGACTCTGTGGCTATATATCGCCGGGGCGGCTGTGCATAATTTCATGGTGTAATCCAATGTAGACGGATGGCAGGTGAAAAGAGATCATGTGGTCATCAGAAAAGGAAATTTCCCAATTCAAAAAAGGCCTTCTGTCTCAATATGCCAAATTAATAATTGACTACCGAAACAGTAGTGATTACTTCATTGGTGTTGTTTACCAAATCAATAGCCAAAGGAATAAAAAATATTTGTGATTTAGATGGATCTATTTAATGCAAACATTGATAGTCCAATTCTATTGATATGATTTCCTAGGAGCTGTTTTTAGATTAAGGTTTTGAAATTTAAATTTATCTATGAAGTGGGTTGGAATTAAATATAGTTTGTGCAACATTAATTTTTCCTAAGACCAAATTGTTAGTGAGATTATATGATTCTACCATGTCTATTCATGGGGGTGGTTTATCCATCTTGGATAAGCAGAAAAGCACAGCACAAACTGATTGGCTTGTGTGGAATTTAGGGCAAGAATAGCATGAAAATGACTGCCATTAGAGAGGCAGGTGGATATGCATCCTGGCCCTGAGAAAGAGAGAGCAGTCAGTAGACAGGATACTCTGCTTAAGTAGCACTGAGACAGTAGGGATCCCTAGTCCATCTGGTATGTCTTACAATACACCAAAATTAGAAAGCCTATGTGAAAAAGTTCACTTGCATTGTGTACAATTAATGCATATATGCTGTCTACAATCAAGATTAACAATGATGGGAAGACTTCTAGTGATTAAGATAATCCCTGTGCTTAGAAAAAAACTAGCGGCAATTGTAACCCACCCAACAAAAAAGGGCCATCTCTCTCTCAATTAGTTATTTTAATCAGATTACTTTGGTATCTAGGCGCATAACTTTGGTTGGGTTGTACTCAACCAATTTTGGTAAGGTCAATGTTGAGTAAATAAAAAAAAAGGGGTTTCGGGTTGATAATCACACATCCCAATCGACATCATTAATCCAAATTTTTATAACCATTAACACATTTCTTCAAATTTTTATATTTAAATTTTAAATGTCCTTTCCATTTTATTTATCACCATTAAAGCCTAACCTCTCTTGACATAATATCAATTTCTATCTATTTTTTAGAACTAATATAAAGTAAAAATTTTATATATTTGAAATTTTAATTCCTAATTTTATTAGGATGGAAGTTTAAAAATAAATTTAGGGTTAAAATTTTGAATAAATTTAAGGTTAGGGCTAACTTAAAGATGACCAAATCCAACCCAAGTTATACCCCAGCGGCAGCCTCTAAGAAAAGCTTTTCTTATATCCATATTGAAAGGATCAAAACTCTAATGGGTGGAGCATATTCATATTACCAAAAATGGTCTTGCATGATGCAATGCATGGGCATGACCTACCTATTAAGTAAATGACATCAGGATAATATTGAAAGATTTAGAAAGCTCTCACAGGTTACAAAAGCTCTAAGATTTGCTCCAAGATTTGCCTAATACAAAATGAAGCAAAATACAAGAGATTACAACAATATTATGATAAAATATTCTAAATATTTAATATTAAAATAAGATATGCTCTTAATTATGGAGAAGGTAATGTATTAGTATCTTTAATTGCATAAGAAGAAAATTGAGCATCCTTTCAGTGATGCTTGGAATCAAACCAGCTTTTAATTTTACACACTTACGAAAAAAAAAAACGTATCATGGTTAGTTGGTGTAACAAAATTTGAAGTAATACTCGTTTAACGCGGCATGGTATTCCATAGTCCTCATTATCACCGAAAGCATTCCTGCAATGTAAAAAGCATGGGAAACCGGCCAATCTAGAATGTTCTAGAAGCTTGTGGCCAACCACATCCTCTTGGACTAGCATGCATGCATGCATGGGTGGGGTGTGGGGTCCATTTCCACATTCATGTGCATGGTGGTTCGTGATAACCATTCCACTAATGTACATGGGGACCGACATGTCTCATGCACCATCTAATTAGCTCATCATCGATTAATTCACCACCTTTTATATTTTTTTTTATTTTTTGAACATAAATAACAATATGTCTAGAAGTATAAGATATTAACCAAACATTCAGACCTCTTTGTTTTCCAGGGTGCAAAATCCCCCCTTTCACCTTCTTTTATTTGTTTTAATATTTAACAATTACATCCAACTATTATAATAATCTTATTATGTATATTTTTGAAAAAAAAAATAGCTATTTAGCCTCTATTTACCTTACTCTTGATATTATTCGCATCATCATCATTATCATTATCAGTTTAACTTTTATGCTTTCTTATATAGATTTTTTGGTTTTATATCCATTTTACATGCCTTTCGCATCTCAAAATCAAATATTCATAATCTTAAGAAAAACCCTTTTAATTGTTAACTTTGTATTAAAATTCCAACACATAATAATTTGCTGTTTAGTTATCCCTCCATACCTACTAATTTTATTTCTCATATTATTATAAATTCTTATTCTTATTTGTTTTACCATTGCAATGCCACAATATGTTGTTGACATCAATTTAATTTCATTTTAAAATTCCCATAGTCCAAACCCACTCAATTTCAAAGTGACTCTACAATCTAAGCTGGCAGCCCAAAAGTTACAGCTGGGACATTTGACAGCAATGATGTGCCAAGTTGCAGCAACAATCGTATTGTGGCCATGGGCATCTAGAAGGGTTGGGGCCCACATGCATGTGGGGGATACTGCTGAAACAGCTAAATGAAGTGACCCAACGAGAAGGCTACAAATTAAAGGTGGTGGACCGTCAACATCTACTGGAAAAGGGCAAAGCAGAAGCAGCATGCGCATATGGTGGGCCAATTTCCGCTTTAGGGGAGTGACCGTCTAGAAGGTAGGGGAATGGCAAAAAGAGATCATATGAAAAATGCCAGTCCTTGCCCACCTAGCTAGCTGGTGCACATGTGTTCATTCGTACAACAGGAACAATGATTGTGCTTGGAAGGTGTACTTCCACTGAAAAATGGCTGTCATATGATCCCATTCGATCAAGTGGTTACTTTGAATTTTTTCAAAAAAAGTTTCATTTTCAAAGATTTTAGTCAAATTTTTGTTTTTAAATTGTGTACATATTCTCCTTTTCCTTGATTACTTTCCCCAACCAAACGGCCTTTGATATCATTTAATACACAAGTGTTTACAAAGCGCCTTAGGTGAGAATGGGATTAGAGTCATCCAAACATTGATTCCATATATCAGAATATATTATTGTTTTTTCATGTGATACAATGTTCAACTCCAATCTAATTAAAACCATGCATCAAATGAAATTTAAATTTTCATGACTATTTAACAATGACTTCCTGAGAAATCCAACCATTTCAAAAGCCAAATTAATTCTTAGTCATTTTCAGAAAAATTTTTGAGCTTAAGTTCTCATATCATACTGTCAATTGAACATGTCCTTGTCACACTTTGATGGAAGTTTGCCCTAGTGATTGAAAACAACTAGCAGGTTCATCAAAAGATAATGCAGGTGCTTGGATTTTGGAAGAAAAACATGGTTTGCCTACTCTTTCTACAATTTCTAGGAAGTGGGTCCGGTGTCAAAGGTCAGATACTTTGTTTTTCTACCCTTCGCTTAGGGAATCGTTATCTCCCTATGGCATTTGGTGGAGGACACCACTACAGCGGTGCTAACTAGACCATTGACTAGGAAATAAATAAAAGCCATGTCATCTTCACGAAGCACTTCACACACCACTCGAGATTTCCGGACCATGTGTAACTTGTAGATGTTTGTTGAAACATCCATAAATTATTGCCAACAAAACAATACCCAAAAAGGGCCCGTGCGGTTATTAATTAGGGTGGTGGCATAGGTCTATTCCTTTGGCATTTTTAGTAGGCAGCCGTGAATTACAAGTTCTTGCCTGCATAAAATAGCCGGCCTTCTTTATAAGGCAGCTGATCCAACAAACAATCGGCCATTCAAATCCAACTGCATGCAATTGCTTCCGCTTTTGAACTTGTCGTCATATCTACCAAAAGGTCGAAATACAGCTATATGTCCATCATCTCAAAGATAGATGAGACAAAATATCCTAAGCTGATATGAAAATATGGTGCGTTTGGACACTGGTAAAAGATAAAACGAAGTAAAAGGATGCAGGAAATGAGGGTATGGAAGTCTTGAAGTCATCATGAACTAGCTAATTTTGATGAATAGGGTTGTAGTAATTCTATTTTCAGATGTAATAACTATAAATCAATTACACGGAGAACATACCGAATCAACGTGATTTGGCCTTGCAACCTACTCCATCAGAGAAAAGAGTAATTTAACATGTAAGATAATTATTACACCTTCTCTCTATGCTTCTCTAACCCTAGAGAATATAAAAATATCAGAGACAACAGTCTGTCTCTCACACACACCTCTCTGTGTCTATCTCTCTCTATGCTTCTCTAACCCTAGAGAATATAAAAATATATAACCCTGTATAATATGCATTACCCAATACATATAACCCATGTGCAAGCCTAGTGAGCCTTGCAAAATACAAGATACATATCTAAC
>JAYJMB010088733.1:0-18959 GCA_036873735.1 Pouteria campechiana | reverse complement strand
CCGATCTATATTAAGCATAGTAACTGCAATGAAAAATTCAAGACATTAAATCCACCCCCACTAAAAGAAAATTTCATCTTCAAAACTTACCTTAGGTAAACAATACTCTCATTTAATATGTTGCTCCTTGTGATCCAGTATCCTGATAAGTTTCTCCTCATAGTCGAGTCTGTCTTCTATTGGCAACTTGTCTATACTTAGAACATGTGAAGGATCTAAGATATACTTCCTTAACATAGAGATGTGAAAATTGTCATGCCGTGCTGATAATAAAAGTGGTAGAGTAACTTTCTAAGCCATTTCTCCTACCCTCTATAAGATCTTATAAGGACCAATAAATTAGGGACTTAGTTAACCTTTCTTTCTAAACGTCATCACTCATTTTAGGGGTGATACTTTTAGGAAAACTCTCTCCTACTGTGAACTATAGTTGATGTTGATGCACATAAGCATAGCTTTATTAATGACTCTGAGCTGCTTTCAATCTTTCTCTGATTAGATGTACCTTTTCAATCATATGTTGAATCATTTCTTGTCCTAATTGAGTTGATAACAAACTCTTCTCTCTCACATCATTCTAAACAAATTGGTGATCTACATTTTCTTCCATAAAAAGCTTCATAAGGTATTATCTTGATGCTTAATTGGCAACCATTATTATAAGTAGATTCTATTAGTGACAAATGTCTATCCCACTTACCATTAAAGTTCATTAGCATGTCTTCTAAGATTTGATTTACTCGTTCTGTTTGATCATCAATTTATGGGTGAAAAATATTACTAAAATTGAGCTTCATGCCCAAAGCTCTATGCAGTCCTCACCAAAATTGGGATGTGAATAAGCTCTCTTGATCTAAAATGATTAATTTGGGCATACAATGCAACCGAATGATCTCCTTCTAATATAACTCTACTAGTTTCTTTGTTAATTAACTAGTCTTCACAAGCAAAAATTGAGCTACTTTAATTAGTTTTTCAACTATTACCCAAATAAAGTTATATTTTACTAGTGACCTAGGTAGTCACTCGATGAAATCTAGGGTAATTTCTTCCCATTTCCACTCTAACACTACCATCAACTACAATGGTCTTGCTAGCCTATGATGCTTTACCTTCACCTGTTGGCATGTGATGCAAGAGGATCCGAGTCAAATGACACAGAGTTAACAGATAACACATTGTTAGCACTGAGATACCTTGAGTTGGCAGATCAGCGCAAAGATCACAAGTAATCGTAATCTTTTTCTAATTAGAGCAATTTTGGGTGCGCTTCAGTATTTTGGCCATAACTTTGGCTACGGGTATCGAAATCATGATTATGACCCTAATTTGAAAAGATCTTTTTGGTGCACATGCCATAAACACCTAGCTATGCTCAATGCGCATCTTTTTTGAAGTCAAAATCCACCATTTTTCCCTCTAAATCTCCAATTTTTGTTATTTTTTTCTTTTATAGTAATATTTCCTTTGTCATTTAAGAAGTGATTCTGAACTCGATTTGGGCTAGATTTTTGAAAGATCACTTCTTTTTTTATGCATTTCCTTTTGGCATGATTATTAGGATTTTGCTATTTTTGGTAAAATTCTAATAATGATAATTTTTAGCTATATAGCCTAGCTTGTGGGTTGATTTCCATTTTTATTGATTTGCATAAGTTTGAATTGAACATTAAAAGTATTTCTCTGAATTTTTGGGTGATTCTCTTATATTTTGTCTTGTCAATTATCTATTGAAACTTGCCTGTAGAATCATCACTATTCTGTCTGATGTCAGTTGGTATCAAAGCTTCAGCATCTTCCGAGGGTGAGGATTCGTCAGTTTCCATGGCTGGTGGTCCTGGTCATGGCCATCGTGGATAGGTTCAGAACGAGGAAGTCTCACACCATGATCAGAACATTCAGGATGTGATGATTGAGGATTCACAGAGGCAAGTCGCAAAGTTAACCTAGCGTCTAATGGCATAGGATTTTAGTGATCATGAGGTGGAAGATCACAATTCTAATTCTAATTTTGAAAACCCATTTCACAATCGTGCTCAATTCTGGGAGCACCATCGTCAGGAGGATCATCATGGAGACCTTGATTTCAGAGTGGATCTACTCAACTTTTCTAGTACATTGTAGGCTGAAGGATTCCTCAATTAGTTGAATGAAGTGGAGTGTATTTTTGAGTATAAGGAAGTCCTGGATTGTGTTAAAGTGAAATTGGTTATCATAAATACTCAAAGGCAGAGCCTCTGCTTGGTGGGAGCAGTTGAGGTGATCACGAGATAGGTAGGGCTCATGGATTGGGGGAGAATGAAGAAGAAAATGAAGAGTCACTTCCTTCCTTTCGGCTACACTCAAACCTTATTTCAGAGACTTCATTTGTAGAGGCAAATCATGAGATCAATTGATGATTACATGGAGTTCTATCAATTGATTGCCTAAAATGATTTATTTGAGATGGAAGAGCAGATGGTGGCATGGTATTTGGAGGGATTACAATAACCCCTGCTAGATGTCCTTAGCCTTCACTCGCTATTGACCATTTTTGAAGCATACAAGCATGCACTTGCTATGGAAAAACAACAAAACAGGAAGCCAATGAACCAAGGCCAACAAAGCAGTCGGCCAGTTCACCCTGAAGAATCTCGTCCTACCCAATAACTACCACAAGGTACTTCTAACTCAAATATTAGATGTTTCAAATATGGTGAACAAGGACATAGAGCGACTAAGTGCAAAAAACCTACTAGTCAGAAGGGCAAAAATCTCCTAATTGACGAAGACGTGGCAGATGAAACTAAGAAGATTGGGGAGTCTATGTATGACAATGATGAAGATGGAGATGTGTTGTATGGAGATGGCCATGAGATTCTGGTCATTCATAAGCGTCTACTGACTCCCAAGGGCAATTCAGGGGATGATTGGTTGAGAACCAATATTTTCCATATGACCTGCACAATTGCAAATAAAGTCTGCAAGTTGATCATTGATAGTGGCAGTTGTGAAAATGTAGTGTCTAAAGAGGCTATCTAGAAATTGTAGTTGAAGACAGATCATCATCCCAAGCTGTACAAATTGTCGTGGCTAAACAAAGGCAGTGAGGTAACAGTAGATAGGCAACACCTAGTGTCTTTTTCAATTCGCAGGAAATATTTTGATAATGCTTGGTGTGATGTTGTGTCTATGGATGCTTGTCATATATTATTAGGCAAATCTTGGAAGTATGATCATAGTGTTATTCATGATGGGCGAAAGAATACATATTCCCTTAGCATCAAAGGGAAGAAGATTGTGTTAGCGCCTCATCAAGAAGGAACAACTCTTACCCTAGTAGCCATTAATACTAACCTGCTTTCTATGTCTAGGCTTTTAGTTGAGATTAAGAGTGAAGACATGGTCTATGCTCTACTGTTTTGTGAGAATAGTACAGTAGACGTGAATCTAGATTTACTAACAGATGTGTAGCAACTGCTAGCAAAGTTTTTTGACTTGATGCCAAAGGATCTTCCTCTTGGACTGCCACCTATGAGAAAAATTCAGCATCAGATCGACCTTGTTCCAGGATCCAGTCTGCCTAATCAACTGGCATATTATCTCAATCATAGAGAATCTAAAGAGTTGCAATGGCAGGTGGTAGAGTTGTTAAAGATGGGCTACATCCATGAGAGTATGAGCCCATGTGTATTTCCTACTTTGTGGGTGTCAAAGAAAGATGGCTCTTAGCATATGTGTGTTGATAATAAAGTGATCAATAGGATTACAGTGAAATACAGGTTTCCAATTCCCCGATTGGATGATATGTTAGACTAGTTGTCCATTTCTAAGGTCTTCTCAAAATTTGACCTTAAAAGCAGATACCACCAAATCAGAATAAGGCCTGGAGATGAGTAGAAGACAGCATTTAAGATGCAGCATGGGTTGTATGAGTGGATGGTCATGCCTTTTGGGTTGTCTCATGCACCCAACACATTTATGAGATTTATGCATCAGGTTTTATGGCCTTCATGGGGAAATTCGTTATCATTTACTTTGACGACATGCTCATTTATAGCCCAACATGGGCTTCACACTTTGATCATCTCCATGCTGTTTTTGATATGTTGAGGACAGAGTGCATGTTTGTCAATCAGAAGAAGTATTCTTTCTTCATTACTTCTATAACTTTTGTTGGTTTTGTTGTGTCTATTGATAGTGTTCATGCAGATCAGTTAAAGATAGATACGATCTTGGAGTGTCCTAAACCAAAGACCTTGCATGATGTCAGAAGTTTCCATGGGTTGGCATGCTTCTACCGTTGGTTCACTAGAAACTTTAGCACTCTGATTGCTCCTATCATAGAGTACCGAAAGGGAAATGATTTCTAATGGTTCGAGGAGGCAAAGGCTAGTTTTCAACTGGTCAAGCAGAATATGATAGAGGCACCAGTTTTGGCACTTCTTGATTTTGAAAAGTTGTTCGAGGTAAACTGTGATGCATATGGGATTAGCATTGGTAGTGTTCTAAGTCAGGAGGGGTGCCTAATAGCTTTTCTCAATAAGACACTATCAAGATCAAAGAAGAATTATTTCACCTATGATCTAGAGTTTTATGCCATAGTTCAATCCCTGAATCATTGGCGTCACTACCTAGTACAAAGGGAGTTTATTCTTACCATTGATCATGAGGCCCTGAAGTACATCAATGGCCAACACAAGCTAAGTAGACGGCATACCAAGTAGGTAGCATACTTGCAAGAGTTCACGTTTGTACTAAGGCACCAAGCAGGGAGTCTAACCGTGTTGCAGATGCACTGAGTCGTCGTACATTACTCTTCACCACCATGAGCACCAAAGTTGTAGAATTTGAGGTTTTCTCTGATATGTATGCTGCAAATTGTTCCTTTGGGAGGATAATTCAGGAGGTAACAAATGGTTGATGACATGATTTTATTTTTCATAATGGTTATCTATTTCGTGGATTACAGTTGTGCATTCCAAATTGTTCACTAAGGTAGCAGATTATTGGTGAACTTCATAATGAGGGTTACTTTAGGCAAGATAAGATATTGGCTTTGATCCCTTCTAACTATTATTGGCCCAAGTTGACCAGTGACATGGCTCATTATATGGAGCATTGTTATGTGTGTCAGCGATCTAAGGACGTTCTCACTAATGCTGGCTTGTACACACCTTTACCCATACCTAAAGCCCCTTGGTTTGATATGAGTATGGACTTTGTGTTAGGATTACCCCATATCCAATGGGCCTAGAATTCTATTTTGGTTATGGTTGATAGGTTTTCCAAGATGGCCCATTTTGTAAATTGTAGGAAAACAATGGATGCTACCCGAATCACTCTTTACTTCAAGGAGATCGTGCATTTATATGGTGTTCCCCGATCCATTACTTCAGATCATGACACCAAGTTCATGAGTCATTTCTGGAGGAGCTTATAGGAGGAACTGGGGACAGAGGTGGTGAACCGGTGTTTAGGGAACCTCTTAAGGAGTTTGGTAGGAACTAAACCAAAGCAGTGGGATTTGGCGTTATCTTAAGAAAAATTTGCCTATAATAGGTTGAAGAACATAACCACAAGAATGAGCCCATTTGAGATAGTCTATGGTTAAAAACCATCTAGGGTGCTTGACTTAGGCCCTATTCCACATGTGGGTTGCTTGAGGCATAAGGCAGATGAGATGGCAGAAGATCTTTGGGGTATCCATGAGTAGGTGAAGCTGGCCATTCATAAGAGTAATGCCAAGTACAAGGTTCAGGGTGACAGTCACCGTCATTAGGTACTTATGATGTTGATGATTTTGTTTGAGCGATATTAACTCGTAATCATTTTTTTCTTGAAGAGTATAATAAGCTTGAGGAGTGGAAGATTGGACCCTATGAGATCTGCAGAAGATCAATGATAATGCCTATAGACTGTGCATCCCCAGTTATTTGAGGACTTCTGATGTCTTCAATGTGAAACCCTTGAGTCCTTGTTTTGTGGATTCCGATGAAGCTGTTGTGAACTCGAGGATGAGTTTTTTCCAACCCAAGGCGACTGATGCAAGAGGATCCGAGTAAGATGATGCTAAGTTGTCAGATAACACGTTGTTGGCACTAAGATACCTTGAGTTGGCAGATCAGCGCAAAGATCATGAGTAATCGTAATCTTTTTCTAATTGAGCCAGTTTTGGGTGCGCTTTGGTATTTTGGCCATAACTTTGGCTACAGTTATTGGAATTGCATATATGACCCTGATTCGAAAAGATCTTTTTGGCATGCACATTCTGATCACCTAATTTGAAGTCAAAATCCACTGTTTTCCCCTTCGAATCTCCAATTTTAGTTATTTTTTTCCTTTTATAGTAATATTTCCTTTATCATTTAGGAAGTGATTCTGAACCCAATTTGGGCTAGATTTTGGCAGATTGTTTCTTTTATTACATATTTCCTTTTGGCATGATTATTAGGATTTTGCTATTTTTGGTAAAATTTTAATAATGACGATTTTCAGCTATATAGCCTCACTTGTGGGCTAATTTTCATTATTATTGATTTGCAAAAGTTTAAATTGAACATCAGAGGTATTTCTTTGAGTTTTTGGGTAATTCCCTTCTGTTTTGTCTTTTGAATTATCTATTGAAACTAGCCTACAGAATAATTGCTATTCTGTCTGGCGTCAACATGTTAGGCATTATGGAACAAATTGGGATATTTTCTAGAGCGTAGTACAACCAAACTCTCCTCTTACTCTGCATTATTCAAAGCTAGTTATTGTTCTATGATACTCACTATGTTGCATGAGACCTCCATAGACTGAGGTTGTTGTTGACAGATCCTTCTCAACAATGTCATAAATGTTTTTGATGCATCTCAAGGGATGGGGAATCTCCTTCCCATGGCCACCATGCACTCCCATACCCTTTGTTCTTCCTATCGATAGACTAAATATGTCACCCGCATGTTGATCATCTTGTATAAAGATTTCCCCTCCAAGGGATGGATGGCCCGCTAGTCAATGTAGTGGCAATCACATAGAATCTTACCATGAAGTTATCACATAGAGTCTTCCATCAACTAAAGGACTTCTTTGGTAGTGTTATAATCCACCTAATGGCATATCTGTAAGAGGCCAAAGGGAATGAAAAGTGTTTAATGGCACACTCCTCTGTTAGCTCATCATTTCTATGATTGCCATGTATTATAGTAGATATGCAAATGGGACTTTGTCTCCCTCTTTAAAAAGCTCAAGCATAGGCCATCCTAGATATTGAAGATCTTGAAACTCAAAAAATGCTTAGATGAGTGGTGATTTGTTTTGAGGAGGAAAGTCAACACATTCCCAATACGCAACTCAATCAACACCTGCTCCATTTTCTTACCCTTAGACAATTTCATCTTCTTTCTATCAATATAATCATAAATCTCAATAAAGCTAAAGAGCATATGACCTCTTGGAAAAGCAATTTGACGTAAACATAGGTGAATCTCTTTTGGTCCATCATGATCCATCATCTATGGATCACTCCATGCTTGTCTCCTCCATTTATTAGTCTGTTAGGCAATCTTCTTGCTAGTATACTATTTCCATTTTAATAGATCATTCATGTTTCCTTCCTTTTCTTGGGCAAGGAAGTATAATAAGAATGCATCTTGCAAGGATATCCAATCTTTGCTATCTCTAATAATTATTGTTTACAACCATAGTTTGATAATTGGTCCAAGAGAATCAGCAAAATTGTATTGTAGTTCTCCAAAGTCAGGATTGTCACTACAACACTCCTAAGCATATTGGATCAAATGTATTATAGGCAAATCTCCATTTTCAAATAGGGTAAACTTCTTTACCTCCTTTCCCTCTAGCAGGCATGCTCACACCTTATTGTTTTCTATTTGTTGGCTTTCCCTTCAACTACCCTGATATGGTAGCAAGTAATAACTTAGATTTGGCAAGATGACTTCTCCATTGGGGTTGCAATGCCCCTTATGTTTTTTGTCCACAGGTCTTCCTAGAACAACTCTTCCTCTAGTTGTTTTGCCCAATATTCTTAGCTTGTCGGCTACCCCCAACCATACACCTTTGGACATTCTTACTTGAATATTGTCTTAGTCCTGCTGTTGCCTATCATCCTCTAGTAGAATGGCAATGGTATCCTTTATTGAAGACAATCAATTATGATGAAAGGTTGAAGTTGAGATGGCCATTCGCATCATCATTCATGGGATAGGAGTTCTTATAACAACTCCTCCTTCTGCCTCTACAATTTTGGTGTTGACCTTTGTGACGAAGTATGTTGAGGATTTTCTTTAGGTAGACTAACTCCCAATCCTCACCCTTCTCTCCTAGCTCACAAGACTACTCTTGGATGTAGTCAAGTTGTTGCCCAATATCCTAGAAGATAGGTTCTAATGCTAAGGTATTGTTTGATGATGCTTTGGGTGTGACTTTCGGCTTAATTACATTTATCTTGATGCACCTCTATATAATGCTAATAAGAATCTTGCACTTAGAAGTTGGAATGTTGACTCCTCGATGGTAGTGACAACATCAAGGATTCATGAGCTAATTCACTTTCAACTGGGAAGCTAGGCAGTAGCAATTGAATAGCACTTATCCTTAGCAACTCCATCAAGATCAGATAAACCTCTTGATTAGTGAAGTCAAAATGAAGCTCTGACTCCATGACTTACTTCATCTTGCTTCTGGCCTCATTTCTAACTTCTATTGCATTGATACAAGTCTTAGGCTTTCCTTTCTTCTTTCCTCAAGAAGAATTTTCTTTGGGTGTAAGAGTGTCTTCTGCAAGAGGCAACAATCTTTCGCTGTGGTAAGCTTTATGTGCTAAATTCTTCTAGAAGGTGGTGATCTCTCACTCAATAACAAGGCTAGTTCTCACCTTATTCCAATCCGAAAAAGATTCACCTACTGCCCCTCAATGAGAGCCATTTGACATTTGTCAATCATTCTTTTCCGAATCTCAATGTAATCTTCTACCTTTTCTCCCTTTTCTAGTGACATAGTTGCGAGATCTCCTATGTAGACCTCTTTGGTGGTGACAAAGAATGTTGACATAAACAAAGACTATCTATCCTCCCATGTCTTTATCGACAAGGTGAGATACCACTGGAAGGCATTCCCTATTAATGAATTGATGAACAATCTTAAACAAAAGTTTGAGTAGTGGAAAAAGTTTCCCATGGCTATTGAGAATCAACATAGATGATGAATAGGATCCCTTCTACCATCAAACTAAGGAAATGATGGGAGGGTGAAATTGCTTGGAAAATCTTTTGCCTCAATCTTAACTAGGTAAGGCCAAGTAGCCTATTTTCCCAATTACTCTAACAAGTATTGCTTGAATACAACCTTTTGTAATAGCATCTCAAGTGAGACTAGTTAAGGAGCCGATGTTGAGGCTTATCCATGGGGAGTAGTGATCTCTTATGTTTTTAGTCTCCATCTCTTATAGCCTTTGAGCTAGATCCTCCAACATGAAGGTTTTGATTCCTCCTACCATATAGGTTGAATGGTGGGTTCAGGAAGCAGTCTTGAGATTGGAGAGGTGATTTATCTCCTTTAAAGTAGTTAGTGGAAAGGCAAGGGCGATGGCATGGTCACCACGTTTAAGTAGGTGATCATGCAGTGTCGTCAAGTGGGTCCATCAAGGGAGCTAGCGTGCATGGAAATGGTACACACACTTGCATGCTCAACCCTTCTTTTGTTAGGGTCAAGCCTACTTGGACTCTATGAAGCAGTCTGAGTTGTCTTCTTCATCTACTTTTTCTTATCTCTTCTAGGCATCTTGAGGATGCCTGGATTGTCAAGCTCTTTCCTTTGTGAGCAAAAGAGTTTATTAAGGACAGTGAAATGGTTCCCCTGTAGGTACCTCGAAGTGCTAATGATGATTCTCCTCCTGTAAGTAGAGTGCTTCTTAGTTGGAAGTCTCCAACCTTGCTTCTTGTGCAAAGTTATGATGATGGAGGGAGAGCTGTGGGCAACCTTGTGCTTTCTCTACTGGGAGTGCCTCCTTCTTGAGGTTGCTTTTATTGTCTTTTGTAGCTTGGAGGGAGAAGCAAGAGGCTTCTTGACCTTAGCTACGGGCTGGTTCTTCTTCTTAGCAACTATTGCTCTAGACTTTTTAGTTTTAATGTGGCTGATTGACTTGGTAATGATGTCAATAGGGCTTCAGTGTGGAGCAAGAATGTTGATCTCCTTGTTTTGGAAAGTTCTATCTGCTAGTGATGGAGAGATGGTAATGAACCTATGAGGAATTGCCAGGTTGAATATCTAATGAGGTCCAACAACAAAGCCCCCTCCAGATAAGAAGCTTAAAGCTTGAATAGTGGCCATTGAAGTGTTTTAAGAAAAAGGGAAGAAAAGTTCAAAAGAGAAAGTAAGAACTTAACTAAAAAGGACACAGAGCAAAAGTTAGTGTATCATGAAGTCACTTCAACATGATGCATTTATCTCAAAAGATGAAGGGAGATATACTTCACATTGGGTTCACCATTTTCTCTAGATTGATAAAACGATAATTGAGCTTGATTGCTACCCATGAAAGGTAATGATGATGAATAGTGCAAGGAAAGAAAGTGAGTATATGTCTGCTTTTGGTGACAAGGATAAAGTGCATAAAGAGTCCAACGATTCCCAAAAACTGCACAATTCTATTCATTCTTTCATCTTTTATATCAAAAAGTATATTTATTCAACACCTTTGATTTTGCATTTCAAAAGAAAAACCCTTGATTAAAGACACCAATGCACCATATTGAAGTGATAAAGAAAAATGACAAAATTAAACAAAACATAGGTGCAAATCATGATTCTTGGTAGAACACACAAGATCGCAAGGTGGAAACTTTGACTTTATAACCCTATCAAGGGTTAAGTTTAACTATACAAACTTGACAAAGGGGGTGTTGGACATAAGTCTTGGTAGACTAGGTACATTAGCAATACAAACTTGACATTACAAGTGTGTTGGACTTGACTATACAAGCCCATCAAATGGCAAGTTTGACTCCTCTACAAACTTGATAAAGGATAATACAAGCCTATCAAAGGACAAGTTTGACTTACTTCCAAACTTGATGAAGAGGGTAGGACATGAGTCTTAGCAAACTAGGCACGTCAACAAGCTTGACTATACCAACTTGACATTATAAGGGTGACGGACTTGACTATACAAGCCTATTCAAAGGCAAGCCTAACTATACAAACTTGACAAAAGATGATACAAGCTTGACTTTACGAGTCAATCAAAGGATAGGTTTAACTTCTCTAATAAACTTAATAAATTCAAGCAAGGGGTTGCATTCCAATAGAAACCCGTAAGTTCAGCAAATTTCTTTTCTGCCAAAGCCCTTGTAAAAATATTAGTTGGTTGCTCTTCAATTTTACAATATTGTAGCTTTATTTCTCCTTTACCAACCAACTCCCAAATAAAATGATAATATGTCTTGATGTGCTTGGTTCTTCCTTGATTAACTAGATTCTTTGACATTACAATTGAAGAATTGTTATCACAAAACATTATTGTTGGCTTCTCTTGTTTATGCTTCAAATCTTGCCATATTCTTCTCAACCATGTAGTTTGATATGCTACTACTATGGGTGCTACATATTTAGCTTTTGTGCTTGATAATGTAGTGATTTGTTGTTTCTGTGATATCCAAGAAACAACTTATAAACCAAGACAAAGAATATAACTTGATGTGTTTTTCCTATCATCTACACAACCAACCCAATCCCTGTTAGTATAAGCAAAAAGTTCATTACTATCACCTTTCATATACTCGATACCATACTTGGAAGTTCCTTGAATATATCTGAGAATTCCTTCGGCTACACCCAAATAATGCTTACTTTGACTCTACATGAATCTAGAAATAAGACTAACAACAAATATAATATCTGGCCTTGTTTGTGTAAGATACATCAATCCTCCCACCATACTTCTAAAATATTTTTCATCAACTCTTTGCACACCATCATGTAAAGAAAGCTTCTCATTTGAATTAGGAGGAGTCTTTGCTAGCTTGCATTCCACCATTCTAAATTTCTTTAATAAATCTATGGCATATTTTCTCTGACTAGTAAAAATCTCATCCTCATCCTGCCTAACTTTTATTCCCAAAAACTAATGTAATAAGCCAGAACAAGACATTAGAAAACCTAGCATCATTAACTCCTTAAACACTTTCATCATTTCAAACGAATTTCCCATATAAATCATGTCATTAACATATAAACACACTACTAGAAATTCATTTACATAATTTTTGACATACAACGTGGGTTCACTGGCACTCTTTTGAAAACCATAATTAGTAAAATAAGTGTCAATTTTACTATATCAAGCTCCTATTTGAGCCCATGGAGTGCCTTATGCAACTAATAGACTTTGTTCTCATACCCATGTTTTACAAAGCCTTTAGTCTGCTCAACATACACATTTTCAAGGAGTTTACCACTAAGAAATGCAAACTTGACATCCAATTGATAAACTGACCAACCATTATGTGCTGCCAAAGCCAAAACTAATCGAAAAGTATTCAACCTTGAAACCAAAACAAAAGTTTCAAAAAATCAATACCTAGACCCTATGCATACCCTTTCACCACCAATCTTGTTTTGTGCCTCTACAAAGTACCATTTGCATTGAATTTAGTCACAAATTAAGGGGGAGCAATCTCAAAAGAAGATTGAAATTCAAAAGGAAATTGTTGAGCCTCAAACTCAAACTAAAGAACAAAGGGCTGAAGCAATTGAAAAACCTTTTTAGAATAAGGAGAAACAATCTGAGAAAGGAAGAAAAAGGAAAAGGAGGACAATTGTGAAAGAGAAAAAGGAGAAAAGGAAGAATCCCTCCTTTAAAAGCAAAATTGATCCCCACTTGGAAAAGAGTGATAAAATGAAGAAGAAAGATGATGAAAAGATGAAATACCAATTTCCTTCAAAAGACAAATTGTTCCTAGACAATGGATGAACAAGTCAATATTCACAAAAACCAAAGAACAAGGAAGAAAGGTGAGTGCAAGTATGGCAACTTAAACTCAAATTTCCTTATATTCTTTTGTTATCCATATTTAGTACATTTATCCATTTTTCTCAAATATAGTTTCATTTGTACATGAATTGAATTTTAGAGTTAAGCTTAAATCAAAAGAACTTGAGGAAAATAAAATACATGTTACAAAACTAAAATAAGGAAGAGAATTCTAGGAACCATTAAGAATGAGGAAACAATGTACATTTAAATGTCTAACATATTTTAAGTATAAATATGTAAGATGCATAAAATCTATTTGAAACTTTAAAATAGTTTGCAATCATGAGAAAATATAAAAATCAATAACAATGTTAGGTTTAATTGAAAAATCTATATTTGATGAGTTAATCTAGCATATTGATATCTAAATCTCTCAAAGAAATCAACTCCCATCTTCATAATATGATTCATGAATATGCTAGTTCAAAAGATTCCTATGCCGGCTATAATTAAAGTAGAATGATTGTCTTGATCCATAACTAGGATCTGCTTTATAGATGAAAATCAATAAAATCTAAATGCTAAATTTATAAAAACTTAGACAAAGAAAACTTTTACATAATAAGCAAACATTCTAACTTATGAATGATCTATTCAAAACGATGAAATGAATATTATTTTTTTGATCAATCTAGAATTTCTAGAGCATACTACCTTGTGCTAAAAAGGAATTGCACTGATTAAATAGATACATAAAAATCACATCTATTTGATTCATCTAATAATGCAAAAGTTCAAGAACTTCTTAAGCGTATGCAAGAAAAGCTTGACAGAAGCCCACAAAAGAAGAAAAGTGATGAAACTCAAGATCACCTTCTCAATCTACCAACTTCAAGCTGAAGAAGGAAAGATGCCAGTAAGTGCTAAAATGAAGAATCAAATTTGGCAACATCAATTATGAGCTAAATGACCAGAAATTAACAAATGAGTATCAAAAGAGATAAGTTGCCCAACTAGATGCATTTAGAAGAAAATCATCCTTTACATTTTTATATACTCTAGATGCCTTTGAAAATGACTGCCTTATATATAAATGCATGTGAACTTATTGTTTGAGCTAAATCATTCTAAAAATCTAAAGTTGATATATGAAATTAATTAATTTTAAATATGATTATAATCCTAAGGCATATGCCAAAGCCTATTTGGGAAACTTCAAAGTTTAAGGTCTCAAATAAAAATTTCATTCCTAGCCATTCCTTCTATAATCAACAAAAAGGCTTGAATTAATAAGACTAAAATAATTAAATAGTAACTTAAATCTTGATGAATGCTTGAATGTTATGCACATATCATGAACTATTCCATTCTATGCACAATTCTTATTATTCATGATTATATTGTATACGAAAATTTTTGAGTCTACTTAAGTTGAAATCATGTAATGAGAAAATTCAAATGATGAACATTTGGCAAGTTGAGAATTGATTGCATATAAAATGATATGTTTATGATGCTTAAATGACTTGTTCGATATTATGCCAAAATTGATTATGTTAATATATGATTGAATGGAAAAACATTGAATAGTTATGAAGATTAGAAATTAGAAACTCGAGAAAATTCTAGGAATATCTATTTTTTGGGGGGCTACTTGAATGACTATATGTCTGTCCATTTATAGAATATTCAAAGTTCACATGGGATACAAACGCAAGTAATATTCTTATTGGTGAATATTATCATAAGGATTGATCAGTAAAATGGATAACATTGAGGAACATAATTCAAAGAGTGATTAGGCAAATCCCATCTCATTATTCATTAAGACAAAAAAGATTACAAATTGAGTAATAATGAAATTCGGATGTTGCATCTCAGAAATCAAGGGGGAGAAAAAGCTTGTTCAAAAGCAAAAAAACAATCTAAATCTGAAAATTGAAAAGAAAGATGAAAGTATTCAATTCTAACATAAGTTATCAAACTTGAAAAACTCACAAAGCACACGTTAGTAATCAGACCTTAAAAAGGCACACTTTTAGATATGAGAGCTAGGAATCAATACAAAATATGTATGACTAGTCTATATTCTACCACCTTGCATTGATAAATTCTTTAATGATCAAATCCTATGTTGAATATTGAAATATTTTTCTTGGATGACTTGTTCAACTGATGAGGTATACAAATACATTTGCGAAGTACTTATGAGCACACAAGGATACACAAAAGGCTTATGAATTTCGAAGGATAGTTGAGCGAGCATGGTCAATGTGAGCATGTAAAGTGATATCCCTTGTATTAACAATCATCAAGTTTAGATTACCCTACTCTATTCAAGTTTCATAATGGAATGCCTTACCAATAATAACAATGATGCTTCTTGCAAATTTGATTTTAGACGTATTATAGAAGTATCTTTATGAAAAAAATGTCAGATTAAGAATTTCATTTAAATGTTATTGATGATCTAAATCTTGAATCAAATGAAATTAGTATTCCTGAAAAATTGTTGATTCATAAGCATGTGAATTCAAGAAAATTAAGAAAGTTTAAAGAAATATTGCAATTCACATGTTTATCATATGAGATAGTGCTATGTAAAGAGCAAAAGTGGTTTGATTTTGTTAAAGCAACATAATGAACTCCGGTTTGGTGATAAAATAAGGAAATAACATTGGAAGTGAAATATCTTGTAGTGAAGAGGAGGAGATTGAAGAATTTATGAACTCTTTTCATTTGAGAAAATAAAAATTTGTTAAAGAAGAAATCTACAAACTGAAAGCTTTTGATTTAAAGATTAGAAATGATGTCTTATATTATGAATCTTAAGGGAGAGAGAAAACTTGAAAAGAAAAGATATGTTTTTATGTTATAAGTTTTGTGAGAACTTCACATTGAGAGCACATGTAATGAGATTTCATAGGTATTCTCCACATGAAATCTGATGAACAGCTATGAAATTGCTTGAAATGATATAAATCTAAGTTTCATAGTATGAAATATTTGCTTATATGTTATGATTTTAATGAATGCAATGATGAATGCTTAACAGTTGTTTAAAGCCTCTCAATAAAAGTTATGTAATGTTTGAATGTTGCCCATGACATGAATGTGATATCTCTATAATTGCAAATCCATTCTGTATCATGATCATGATTGTGCTTGAATGTTTTATCCTTTAGACATTGAGGGAGAAAAGTACTTGAGCATTTGAGGAAGAATTACTTAGAGAATAAGTAAAGGAAGAAAAGATTTGAAGTTTACAAAAAGGGGAAGACATGCCCCATTCATAGAATCCCCTTATCCCATGCAACATGATATACCTTTTTGATTATGATGAAAAGGGGGAGAAATATTAGCAGAACTTAGTAAAATATTAGAAGAATTTAGTATACACATTCAAGAAGAAATATTAAAGTAACTTAGTACACCTATTCAGGGGGAACCACACTAAGTTAATAGAAGCACTCCATATTAAACATTGTTGGGCCACGAAATAAAATCAAAGGATGATTATTGGGTTGGTTGGCATCGATTGTCCAACTAACCGACGGTGCCGGATGATCACGCTGGTGGCAGCGACGCGGTACAGCTTCACCAGCCAACGACCGGAGCTAGATGACACCTCCGACTGAACAGGTAGCACCGTCAGCAACGGCGTGGAGCGTCCTGCAGACGACGCTGGCAAGTTGGGCGCAGGCAGCAGCACCGTACCGTCCACCCACGCACGAACGCGACCATGTCGCTGACGGCGACGCCACCCAGGCACGAAGGTCGCCGGCCACGAGCAGAACTGAACACCGTCGCTGGCAGAGCGGACGACGTCGGTGACGAAAAAATGCGACAGGAGCAGAGAATGCGGTCCCCCTGTTTCGTGGTAGCCACACACAGAGCGTCCGATGGAGATGCCGGCAGCAACGTCTACACTGGGTAACGTCGCCGGCGACGGCCTTGGTGGAGACGCATCTCTCGAACGTCGACGGCGTGGTGGCGGGCTGTCAGCAACAGCGTCCCGTCACCGGCAGCAGCACGGACAGTGCACAGTGGTAAGCCGCTGCACATTTCCAGCCAGCGTGTCAACCGCACGACGCGGGAGGGGACCTCAAAACGTCGGCGCAAGCAAGGATCCCGATAAACGGATCCGATTGGGCATCCGGCCGCCGGTCGGTGAGATCGCAAGCCCTCTTGGCGGCCAGAACGAGGGACCTGCCCGGCGACGGCAGGCCATCTCCGGCCACCAAATTGCAGATTCGGTGCGGAAAGATCGATTCCGGCCACTTGGCTGGATCTGATCGGTCCTACGACCAGCTGAAATCGACAGCGGAGGCCTGCAGCGTCGACGAAAGCGTTACATGGGTCGTCGACGGTGGTCAACGGCAGCGATACCAACAGCACGAGCGCCGGCAACAACGTCATCGGCAGCGCGACTGCCGGCCAGCGGGCGATGCCAACATACGAATGTCGGAAGCAGCGTGAAACCGGACCAACCGACGACGCGGATCGGACGACGACGGCGACGGTCGACATCGGCAAATGCAGGCAGACAGGGGGTACGATGAAATGCCGGCGGCATCGTCGATGGCAAAAGTCATCACCAGCGACAGCATAAGCAGCAACACCACCCACGAGCGTCGATGGCATGGTGGCGGGCGGGCGGCAGCAGCGCCCCGTCACCGGCAGCAGCATGAGCAGCAAGCGTTGGTAGGTTGCCCCGCGTTTCTGGCCGGCGAATCTATCGCACGACGTGGGAGGGGACCTCAAAAACATTAGCGCGATGCAAGGAGCATGATGGATGAACCCGATCGGACTGATGGCCGTCGGCCGGCGAGATCGCATGCCCTTTTGGCGGCCAGGAAAAAGCAATCCGTCCGACGCCGACGACCCACATCCGGCCACAAAAATGCAGATTCGGTGCGGTAAAATCGATTCCGGCCACTTGGCCGAATCTGATCGACCGTCCAACCAGCCGACACCGACGGCGGAAGACGGCAGCACCCGCGACAATGTTACACAGGTATGCGTCGGCTGCCCTGTTCCGTGGCAGCCACGAACAAGGCATCCGACCATGGATGATGGCGACCCCTGACCGGCGAACGACGAAAGCCGACGGCGACGTAGCAGGCAGCAGCGGCTTCCCGACGACGGCAGGAGTGGCGCCGACGGCGGCAGCGCGGCGGGCAGTGGCATTTCACTGCCAGCTGCAAAGGCAACTGACGACGCCGACGGTAGAAGCACGACGCAGCAAACAGCGACAATTCGCCGCCGACCGAGACGACGCCGACGGCAGAAGCGCGACGCAGTAAACACCAACAATTCGCCACCGGCCGAGACGACGCCAATGGTAGAAGCGGGGCGCAGGCAGCAGCACACGCTGCCAGCAGTAGCGGCAACCTATAGCGATGACGCACGGCCACACACCAGCTGCAATGGCATCTGACCCATCACGCAGCGAACGGTCTACCGCACGACGAGCATGACCACGAGCAGCGAATCGGCCGCACGCGATGCGTCGACGGCACGGCTGATCTGGCATGGCGCGCAAGTCAGGAAGGCTGGCCGGGAGCGCCAGCGTGCCGTGGGATCAACACTGTCGCTGACGTGCCGCGAGCGCACGGCACCACTCCACGCACGAACAGCAGCTGCCAAGCGGGCGACCACGAACAACGGTGTGCTAGGAAACTGACCGAGGGTGCCAGCATGGCACGCAGCTACCGCCGTGTCGACGTGCCGCTGCGTGCCGGGGAAGCTCCGCACACCTGATGGCGCGACTGATGCGCCTGCCTGCAGGCTCCGGCAGCCGTGCATCCGCTGACGCGCCAGATCATGGGAGCCTTACATCTGCTGACTTGGCGCGCGGCTGGGAGCGCTTACGTGGCTCGCGGCTGGAAAATACTGTGGCATAGAATGTTTTTGAGCTAAAATATGTGCATCAACTTTGGAAAATACGCTTGCAAAAAAAATGTATATTCTTGCAACTCATTGATTGCATGGTACCTAT
>JAYJMB010088732.1:0-15944 GCA_036873735.1 Pouteria campechiana | reverse complement strand
CTAGTCTAACCGGCCGGTCCGGTGGGGTTTTGATAACAATGGATGGAATAGACGACGGCATGGATTAGAAATATGAGGTTACCCCCAATTCCAATCAGTGGATTAGATATATTTTTCTGGCGATGGCTCTTCGGCGCAGGTTGACCATAATCAGGTGAATGGGTCAGCGAATGCTTGGACCGATTAGTTGGGTCACCAATTCAGCAATGGCACCGTAGGTTTATTTTATTTTATTTTATTTTCATTTTTGGGAGACTTGGACCAGGTCAGTCCGTCAGTGGAATAAAGGTGGAAGAAATTGCGGTTATTTTCAGCTCCAGTTCCCAAAGTTGCCTACAGGTGGATTTTGGGGATGGTAGCTGAGAATGGGTGGCCCACCTTTTCGTCTTTTTCTTTTCTTCCCAAGAAAGGCGTTCAAGTTGGATGGAATTTTCGGAGCCTGAATCGGTCCAAGTCCTACCGCCGACGGCTGCAGACCAATGAAATGAAAATGAAGCGAAGCAACACGCTATGAGCCGGCGCAAATGGTATCCAATTCCAAATTATTATATAATTACTCCCAATCCATACCCCAAGCTCTGGTGATCTAAACCATTGATTCAGTTGTCCAAATTGGTTAATTTTGCGATCCCACCCCTCCCACCCCAAATTTTTATAGCACAAAAGGGAAGAATAACAAAGACACGCGCCCAAAAATTGACCAATTAGATGGCTGCAATCTCTCCAACACCACTTGTTTAGTTAATTTAAAAAATTATATCAATTGAAGATGATGTCATTTGAGAGCAAATATATGACCATCAAAATCATTTTTTCTTTTATTTTTCACTTAAGTTTGTGCTTAAAGTAATGTTTTGAATATTAGTTAAATAAGTTGTGATTGGTGTAATAAATATAATAGATTTAACCTCATATATATATATATCATTGGTTTAAATTTCTATGGTCATATAAGTAATAGATGATGATTAAACATAAAGTAAATAAATATCAATAGATAAATTTTTATATGAAAAAATATGAACTAATAATTGAAAATATAAATAAAGTAGAAAATTATTAAATGTAATGTTAGTTGAAATAAATAAGAAAAACAGACAAAAAGAGACCTCTACATCTTTTTCTAATTACCAAGCACGCCCTTTAAAATTTTAACTCTCCGAAGTTGAAGCGTTATTGGGTTTCGAAGCTTCGGCAGCACACGCGATGAAATAAATACATAGCGTGGCCGGCGAGGCCTGAAAGACTCGGTCTCGGGCACGCGCCAAACATGTAATGCGCCAGCCTGGAAAATTGGTGGACAATCCAACCCGTCCAGCACGTAGTAGATGAGATGCTATTTCCCAGAATCACCAGATGGATGCATTCGGGCAATGTTTACACGATGATGTGTCAGAGGTTAGGTGGGTGTAAGAATTTTAGGCTTATCCACTGCAGAAACTTGGGGATCGGACAGTTCACATTTTCTTTTCAACCGGCATGTGATTCTGATTCACTAGGAAGCTTCGACTCCAGTCATTTTGTGTTAGGCAATTCGAGGCTGGTTGCAGCCTGTGTTGTTAATTCAAGTGCATCACGTGGGCGAGGAGCGTGTATCATCAACGATCACCCTCAGTTGGATAAACACAAATTTAAAATAATGGAAATGATCCCTATCTAGTCTCGAATTTTTACAAAATTTGTTTCAGCCACCGATCTTATTGACACCGGCATATGTCGCGTTAAAGGGGACATTATCCTGCAATAATCTCAACCGTCCACATTGGAGGGAGATGGAAGATTGGGAGAACAATCAGAACCCACGACATGAAATCCAGTGTATCGGACCACGGGAGAGTGCAGATCCATCAGATAGTTCTTGGGCATGATTAACGCCCAACAATGTAAACTATCTAATTGAAGGCCTTCTTTTTTTTTTTTTTTTTTTTTTAAAAAATAAATCTTGTTTTCACTCCTCTTTTCTAAATTGATGTGATATTTTAACTCTCCTAGTAACACTAATTTTTTCTCATTATTAAATCTGCCTTCGATCTTTATCTTATATCTTTTTCCTGAAGAATTTATTTATTTTATTTTTAATTATTATTAGTATTATTTCTTTTCTTTTTCTTCACTTCTCCTTTACCTTTTTTTTTTTTTTTCATCATTTGACTCTGTAATCGAAGAGTTGTCCAACATGAATCTGACTCTGTAATAAAATAAGATCCGCCTTGTTTGTGGGAATCGAAGTCCTTGTATTCTATAAAAGCTGTGTCCTTGGACGATAACACGCATCTTCCGACAAGCAAGATAGGTATGCATCAGGAAAATGCACACAGAACCTCACCTAAACAAACCTAATCTAAGGGTTGCATAGATTTGAAGATGTATTATTGATTACACTAACGACCATAGGAGTAATACTCCGAGGCTAGGAACATTTATGGGTTTTCTGAGAAAATCCATCGGATACTCGGGAGACATGCATCCACTGCAATTGTCTACATCGATGGTAGACAATACAAGGAATGTGCTCTGCAAAGACTGCAAGTGGGCACTGATCGGCCGGGCCAGATACTTCCAATGCAATCCACACCCAGAAAAACTCAGTCCAACCGTAGCCGAACCATAGTCCTGGTCGGCCTATAATCCTATCCAAAATTTCTGGTGCAGCGCGTCAGCGGTGACGCCTGACAAGGTCAGACTTCCCATTGACCAGTTTGGGCTACTTTTGGCCGCCATTGCAAACAGTGGTATGTTTTAGTTATTTTACTCGAGCTAAGGTGCAACTTGGGTTGGGTACCCGTGAAGTGAATCGGAACGGATTCGACTTTTTGTAAAGTTTGGTTCCATCTTAATGACTTGAGAGATAGGCTTAGTTTCACCCTTGTTGATCCATATTCATTTCTAGGATAGATTTGGTTTTAAGTATTGGGTACCCAAATTGAATCGAATCGAACCAACCTGTATGAATTATTAGAAAAATTAACAAGTTTTAAGTAATTTAAATACATTAATTTGGTTGAAATGACTATGTTTGTGAATCCCACAGTGACTTGAAATCATAAAAGTTCATCGTGGAACTATTTGTAGTTCAACTAGCTATAGCTGCATAAGTTTATCTCCACTAATGTATTAAAAATTATAGAAAAGCCCTTGCAAACAAAATCATAAGGTGTAAAAGGTCGATTAAATAATTTATAATTATCTAGTACATATATGTATTCAACTCCACTTATATTATATTCCTATTCAAAAGAAATTTTTCTGCAAAATAGATAAACTATGGCCTTAGGTCCAAGTCCAACATAAAAAGAAAAGAATTAAATCCAATAATTCTCTTAAAGTTTATATACTTTTAAAAACTTCTTCAATGAGATCTCTAAAAACATACTAAAAACCCATAAATATAAACGACTAAAGCGTTGTTCCAATAATTGGCAAGGTTAAATAATGAAAGAAAAAAATAATATTAATTAATTGATGAGTTTTTTGAACCGAATTTGACTCGTAACCAAACCTACCCAATAGTAAAAAAAAAAGGGTAGGTTAAACCTTGAACCGAACCAAATTAATAAAAGGGTAGGGTAACATTTTTAGAAATAATGTTAGGGTAGGTTGGACCAAAAACCAAACTGAATCGACCTGAGTTGCACCCTTAGCTCTAGCCCAGCGGCCTTTTTATAATTTGCACTCTTCCCTGAGGCAACATTCCAGGGGAATAGTTTGCATCAACGGACCATAACCAAAAACACGCTTTTTATTTATCCAATCTAGATCCATCATCTGGAATGGAACTTTGTCAAATGTTGAAAATTGCTGGGTATCCTCCCATCAAATATATGGCCTTCTACTGGGGTGATTAGAAATGTTCATCTTCTCTGAAAAAATAATTGGTCTACCTAATCTTTTTGATAGTCTGAGTTTGACCCCTATTAGTATACTAGTTACCATCCAATAATGATGATTCCAATTTCACCAGCACATTCATGCTTCTGTCAACATTTGGCGCCAAAAAGGCACACAAAGTACAAATGTCCCACCCCTCCATCAGCAAAATTGTTGCTGTCAGTGTCATGGGTGAAATAAGAAACTGAACAATGTGAATGAGTAGACAACTTGATTGTACAAGTTACTGATTTACATCCAACGGTGAAAAAACAGTCACGCAACAAGTCATGTGAAAACTGCCTCCAAGTTGCCCCATCTGTAAGGCACAGTAATATTTTCAAGTAATAGCGGCTGTGCTTTCATGTTTATCGACCATCCATCTCTGTCATCGTAACTTCATTCACTGAACGTATCTGGTTTCTGAATTGAGAGGAGGATAATTCTCTCTGACTTCTTCCCAAGATAAATGCAAGATAATATTTTCATCAGCTCCAGAATGTTGCCTTCTTTCCACAATTTCCATGCCTGTGAGAACACAACAATCAACCAATTTGAATCTTGAAAACCCAGCTTCTGTTTTGGAATATTAGTGAACGAACCAAAGAAGTACATGTTCAGGTGGAATTATATAGCCTAGCAGGTTTAAATAGTGTTCATGGCAATAAGAGCTACTGTTCTTTTTACTTCTCACAATCTCTAGAAGCAAGACGCCAAAGCTAAAGACATCAGATTTCTCTGAAAATCGTCCTTTCATTGCATACTCTGGGGCCATATAGCCACTGCATTTAATCATTGTGTAATGTGTTTAGAGCATGAGTTATATACACCGAACATGCTAACATTGTAACCAAGCTAGCCTAACCATATTAGGACTACATGCCCAAAATAAATATGGATTCTTATCTCTTCTCTTCCACATGATAATTGTCAATACAATAAAAGCGTGGAAGTAGTCAAGTGAAATAAAATGTGGACGAATGCTCTAGCCAACATTGGACTGAAATTGAAAGAAACAATGAAAGTTCATGAACCAACTATACTTACTAAGCTCCAACCACTCTTTTAGTCTTTGCTAGAGATTGATCTCCACTGAAAATCTTTGCCATGCCAAAGTCTGAAATTTTACGGTTCATCTCTCCATCTAATAGGATGTTACTCGCCTTGAGATCTCGGTGAATAATCCTTAACCTGGAGTCTCGATGAAGATAAAGAAGCCCTCAGTCCCTTCAATGATGTGGAATCGCTTTGCCCAATCAAGCGCAACTCGCTTAGTGGGATCTGAAAATTTTCTACTTTCCCTGAGTACTCCAACATGTAAATCAAAGTTGAATATTGAATAACAGTAAAAGATAAACTCAATGATTGACCAAGATTTTTCTTGGTTAGATAAAATAGTTACATCTGTGTGCTTCTTAGATATTGAAATCTTATTATAGAGTATTGCTTAAGTTATGCTGGAGATAAAACCCGATAAATTTCATCACCATATTATCTTAACTATCATAGCTACCCCTGTTAATTGAATGCAACCAGTCATTTTCATCCAGGAATAAAATTGTCAAATAAGGGGGATACCCTGACAAATAGCAGAATTGGGAGCAAAAAATCAATATCTTGGGAAACGAGTTTACTTGATGTAACAACTTTGCTTCTTGTATCTGAAAGCAATGTCGGGTTTAGGAAAAAGTAAGGGAGTAATACTGCTTACCTATTACATTAGTAATTATTTGACCTGGTTCATGGGTTTGGCAAATCATGGAACGCCCGATGGGTTAGGAAATTTCCTGCCTTTTTCTCATGTCACTCATTATTATTATCATAATAATCAAAGCCTTATCACAAAGTAATTAGTGTCGGCTAAATGAGTCCTGTTACTCTATTCTGCTTTATCATGGACTAAGTAGCTATACAAGTTGCAATTTTCTCAACAAAGTATATTTTTTCTTTGCCAGATTGACAAAGAATTATAGGATAAACAAACCAAAGAGAAAGGAGTCCAAGCTCTTGTTTGGCATGTGTTGATAGAGTAGGATCTTTTCATCTCCTTCAACACAGTATGCACGAAGTCTAACAAGATTCCTGTGCCGAAGCTTTGATGTCAACAGGACCTCATTTTTGAACTCCTCTAGGCCTTGTTCGGACCTTTTAGATAGCCATTTCACCGTTACCAGTTGTTTTGTCTCTCGCAGCTCGCCCTGAAATAAACACCAATCATTAAAATGCAGTATGGGAATGTAGTCGTTGCTCGTCTCCTCTCATTTATTGAAATTAATGACCAGAACTATTGATTTGTTGGGCCACAGATTGAATGGCAACCGACAAACATTTAAGCAATTAGACTACTGACAATGGGAAGGAAAATTCATCCACTAATTAACAGATATCAGCTTTGTTTTATCAAAAGATATCTTTATTAGGAAGATAATGGCTATAGAAACCCCTATGTTACGCCCTGGATAAATGTGTCTATTCAAATCAACAGATTCGATAACCACGTACAAACGCCACGTTTTTCACCAGCATTCCTTATGAGATAATACCTTATATACAGGACCAAAACCCCCTTCCCCAAGCTTATTTGCAACATCGAAGCTATTTGTAGCAAGAGCAATTGCACTTAAGTTGAATAATGGTAATTCGAAGCTTCCCATTTGGTTTGCTCCATCACAATCTGAAAGAGGTTTTAGTTCCTCTGCACTCTTTTCCAAAATAACAAGCCCATCGATTTTCCTTCTCTCCCCTGCTTTTTGCTTCAGCGAAAAATCGTTAAAAGGATTGGATTACAGTTAATTTTCTTAATTAATTAAATAATAAAAATGTTGATTTACTAAGCCCACATGCAAATCCAGGGAAATCATGCATAAAAACATGGAGCTTGAGAACCGTAAACCAGACTTATTGAGCAGATGGTGACGTGCCCACGCTGACCAACTTGGGTTGATGACTTCCATTGTGATTTTACCAATGTTGACATTCCTTTCCTTAGACAACCATTTGGCCTCAGAGACAACTTTGGAACATTACCTCTCTTTTTGCCTGTCCACTTCTAAACAAGGTAAGTAGAATTTGTTAGCATATGGTGACCCGAATTCTATTTTTGGTCAATTCGAAGATCTCGCGGTTTCACAAGCATAAATTTTATATGGAGATCTGTGGTAGTAGTGGAGAAATTAGGTTGCTGAGCCTAATCTCATAGCTCACCATGAAGTAGCGTTGGTAGCTCTAAATCCAGCGCTGGCAACACCAGAAGCAAGATCTGTACGGACAGACTTTCAATAGCTTTGCATGTGGACAAATTTTGAATATTTTGCGTGAAACTATTTGAGAAAAATTCATATGCATATGAGATTCTGAAGAGACTAGGATTTTTTATAAATATATGTTATTCTTATAGAGAAAAAATGTTTAGCATCTTTGAAGATTTCTTTTTTTTATTATACTCTCTCTTTCTTTTCTCTTTATTATACTCAATCTTTAATTAAGTGAAACTCTACTCCTTTGCTCATGATTTTTTCCCATTCAAGGGATTTTCTACATAAATCTGTGTATTGCATTGTGGTTTGTTGGCCATCGCATTAGCGTGATTTCTCACAGAACCAAATAACGCAACAACTCCTATAATTAGTTATATTCTGATAACAAACGGGGGGATATTTCCCCTTTCATCTACATATGAAGAAGTAAGCATGAGCTCTAGTGGGAATACAAAAAAAGAGACAGAAAGATTCACCTGCATTTGGACGTGGAAGTAACCATGAACTCTAGGAGTTAAATACGCTTATATAGATTTCGGCAATGGTATAAAAGAAATGAAAATTAGCTCCAAAAATGGAACTTGAATGAATGATTAAAAGCTTTGGCATTACTTTGGGTAGCTATCCAGGCAATTTTTTTTTTCATAAGCTTTTAGATGCTTGTCCTTGATAGTCGTTGTAAATAGCTGCGGTCAATGCTTAGCATTGGCTGCTAACCATAGTAAACACTATTAACCTAAGCTTGAGGCCAAAAATTGGACTCGATACTCTTGCCAAAGTATTAATTTGGGATATGGTCATTTAGAGTGGAATAAGTCTGCCCTCTAATTGTCTAGGTAAGACAACAAAATTCAGCTTCCATTATTCTCATTGAAACATTCGTATTCCGTCACTGTAAGTGGATTAAATGAAGCAATATACTCACCAAGTTCAGATTTTGCAAGACGAATGAAAAGTTCCTGTCCTCCAAGAGAACACTCCTGTATATCAATCAAACCATCTGCCCAGATCATGCAACCAATCCCAGAAACAAATGCACAGGCGACACAGGGGCAGTTAGTCAAACACAGACGTTGGCATTGTTCCAAATTAGTGGCACCCAACAAATTCGGGAAGTCTAGCAATTTGGCTTCTCCCACACTCCAAAACCCATCTGTTCCACCATCCTCCGAGCTACTATTTTCATGTCTGTCAGATTGCAACTGTGATCTTCTAAGACATCCACCTGACCAGTTTCCCTGGCTCCATTCATCGGCAAACTTGGGTACAAAGCCTCTCAAACAGTTGCAAATTGGTGAATTAGATGGGTGCAGCTTCCATAAGATCCACACAATCCATACATATCACATTGATTTTGTGGTCTTGACCATTAAACATACCAGCCCGTTCTATCATCTTTTAATACCAGCTGCTTTGTCTCTCCTTACCATTCCTGTTCGTACGTCGTAACAAATGATTCATCAGAGTAATCAAACTTTAATTACAACATTCCTTGCTCGTCAGTTCCAAGGACAAATCCATTCAGGTAGTTGCTATTCGTGTTGGAATCCCCAAGAATGTCTGCCCATTCCACTGCCCACTTCTCCAAATTCGACGGTCGTAGGCAAAACCTTGTGGCACTGTTATTTTTTCAAGGCCAAAAGAAAATCTCCCGCGTGCAGGGTCGCCTACACTCTTCCAAGACGTAATAAACCGTTTCTCACCTGTTAATAAATTCACACCAATCTTCATGTTTGGCATGAATGAGTTGGAAGGATGATCGAAACTTTGCCATAAAATTGTTCGTTGATTCGTAGCGGTTGCTTCTTCAGTTAGAACTAAGTTGCTGGTTCTAAAATCTTTGCAGTTGTATTCTTTGAGATTATTGTAACATTCGACAACCACAAGAACTGTGCGATTATCATCACTGTCTATGGACAGTATTCCAGAAGAATCACTTGTCAAAGAACCGACCCCCATCAAACAAAAAATTTGAAGGACGAATGTTAAAAATCATAAATAATTTTTTTTGTTGAAAATTTATATTTCATGGAATGAGAGAGAAGTGGAGAGCATAAGTTAATTAATCTTGGTTCCTTTTCTTTTCCTTTATATATATAATTTTTAATATTCAATTTAGAAAATCTTCAATCAAATTTCTGTTCCCATTTTTTCTATTATTCGATTTAGGCAATCCTAAATTATATATTTTTTATTAAATTTAGAAAACTTTAGATCATGTTTCTATTATCATTTCTCTTGTTATTTAATTTAAGGTACCTTGAGTTATATTTTTTAATTTTCTTATTATTAAAATTAAAAACTTTAGATAAAGGTTTTTGTTCTTATTTTTCTTATTATTTAATTTAAAAAAATTAAAAATTATCATTTAATAAATAAAATATTCCTTCTATTGATTTTTTTTTATGATATTTGAGGAAGTAGAAAGAGTCATCTTGGGAGAATAGAAGTGAAATTGGATATTATTTTCTTTACTTTTAATAAAAAAGTTGATTCCTTTTATTAAATTTTACTTGTTTGAGTTTTCTTAGTTAATTTTATTATATTTGATAATTAACTTGAAATTTATATAATTGATATGCACACAAGCAATAATTTTGCAAACTTCAAAATGATTCTTAACCTCACTGAGTAATTAATTAAAATGAAAAAAGATTTCCTTTATTTATGTTTTTATAAAATTGGTATAAAATTAACACATTGATTTTATCAATTGCCATTAGAATTGTGGAGAGGGCATTTCCTACAATGAAGACCGTGAAAAATATATCACATAATTGAATAAATGATTTCTTGATTATTTAAATTTAGAAAGATATATTTAACAGTATTAATAACAAGCTGATTATGTCTTCTAAAATATGAAAAGCTATTAAGGACAATTGTAAAATCTATATATTCAGTTGAAGTGATTGTACTGAAAGTAAAATCTATATATTCAGTTGAGGTGATTGTACTGCAAGCATGCTTATTACAATATTTATTTCAATATATTTTTTTACTTTTTAATTATCCATTCCTAATCTTTTAATCATTTATTCACTTTTCAAATATACCCTCAACTATATTTTACTCGGTATGTTATTTTAATTTGCTTTTTGTCTAATACACTCTCCACTGTACTAGATCCCCAAATCCACGCCCTTTGCTACCTATCCAAACACACCCTTAGGTCATTGTTACTCTTTCTTTCCTGCTTTTTGGAAAGTCATATTTGTTGAAGGCATTCTCTAGTTAATTTATGAAAAACTGCAGGGTAAAATGACTAAAAAAGGTGGACTAGAGAATAGTTGAGTCTGGCAAAGCGTGCAACTCATTTGGTCACACACAAAAATAATTAAGTTGCATGATTCCTCCTAACAAATCAATCTTCATTATAGGAAGGAATGAATCGGAAGGATTTTCAAAGCTTTGCCATAAGATCCTTGGCTGACCTTTATCTGTTGCTTCTTCTTGCAATACGAGATTACCCGATTCTTTAAGCATGGCGGTTGAGTTCTTCAAGACGACAGAAGCATTGCATGACCATAGAATTCTTCTAGTCCCATCAAGAAACACAAGATTTCCATTGCCATCGATAGACAGAATTCCAGAGAAATCTGTAACTGGGTCCTCTCCTGTTAGCAACCCACACCACTGTGTGGACTGGAATATTCTTGTACCATATCCCGACGTAGCGGTTTTTGGAACTGTTGGGCCTGAAGTATCCTAATTCGAAGTGTTTGCCTGCGGAGACTATGGTTTCTTGTCCATCTATGAGAGATTGATGCTGAGAAATAAAATCAACCTCAGCAGCAGAAAATGTGAAGACAAGTATGGAAAACAGAAATAGGTGATGAATAAGAGAACCAGCTATTTCCTTTATGGTCCGGAGGAAACTTCTGCTAGGAGTTCAAGAAGTGAATAAGAGACCCAGCTATTCCCACTGTGGTCCTGAGGCCGGTAAGAGGTCAAGAAGGAGAATGCAGTTTAGTCGAAAAAATGAAACTATATTTTTATTGAGAAAAGATCCAGTAGATGCCATCCTAGTGGTATCCACAATTTAACAGATTGATTCAATTATGGACTAGGATCTAAGAACATTAATTTTCCCTTCACATGGTCGATTTTTTTTTTTACTCATTTTAATATGATTGGAAATCTTAATTGCCTAATAAATTTAATTTTTTTACAATAATTTATATTTTTAATCATTATTTTTATTTTTCAACACCAATCTAATTTGCAATTAGATAAAGTTATAAAGTTTATTTTGAAAAAACCTGAAATAAAGCTGTAAAATCATTAATTTGTATGGGTAGCAAACATGGGTTTCGAAACCGAGTATATGGGTTCGAAGTAAGATGCTCTCTTATACCTTCGTTTCCTTGATCATTAAGATTGAAAGCAAATATTCCTCTTTGGGTGGAATGCAACTTTACTTTGATGTGTCCAAGAGAACAGGAAGAAGGTTCTAATTTGTATGCGTTGGACGGAACGCAACGTTACTTTTTGGCGCTGCCATCGTCCTCTTGTCTCTCACTCACTGTGCATTCCTACGGACTAAGAGTAATACCTTAGAAACGTAATCAATTCCTAACTAACATTTCATGCAAAGAATTAGAGGTCTAAATCTTTATATCCAACTCCATCTTTCATGTGGAGAAACTGAAGAGTCCTTAAGAGTACATATATAGTATTCATAACCTTAAAAATATGTATACATTGAAAATACTATACATACATAGTATAAATGTGCAATCACAGTAGAAAATGATGCATGAATTTGATTTGATACGTCGCTTTGATTACAAGGGAGAATTTCCGCACTTTGCGCTTACGGACGGGTCTCGGATGTGGAAGACTTGCTATTCTGGGTCGTACGTGCGCGACTCGGCTGCAGGCTTGTGGCCCGTGCAACACGGCCACAGTATTTGTGGGACGAGCGGATCCCCACGCGCTTGGAAGGAATGAACTCCGCGAGGCTGATGAGAATTACCGTGCAGAGTGACAGAAAAATGCGCAGGATCATTTGGCCGCTGAACGCGGGAAGTTGGGAAGTGGAAGGGAAGCCATTTTGGAAGTGGAACCATGGGTGATGAAACAAAGAGAGGTAGTTAGCATGCTACTCCAGAAAAGAGTCGCTTCTAGAGATGTGCAACTATAGAAAAGAGACCATGAAAGGGGTAAAACAAGCGAATATGATTTATTTTCACATATACGCAGTCAACCTCAAGGTAGGGGCAAAGGAAATGATTGAAGTAGTGGTCTGCAACTGAGGAAGCCACAACAAAATCAAAGATGGATGCCCGAAAATCATGCTTAGTGTTCTAACCATGATATGTTTGGACACTGTATAAAGTGACGTCGGAAAAGTCATCGAAACTAAACTGCTGAGAAGCAAGGTCTAGTGCAGGTTAAGCCTCTATGCACCATGCACTTGGACTAAAGCCCTTACAGGCCATGCGCTCGAATGGAAGAACGACCCATATTAATAATTATGATTTAATAATTTATGGTGAAAGTATTTATTAAAACAATCATTTATATATTGTACATGTTAAACCTCAAAAATGGGGCTATTTATACTTTGTGATTGCCTTATACATTTTTTTTTTCAAAAAATACCACATACAATTCTAAAAAATAAAACATGTAATAATTTAGATTGAAATAAAATATGAGCCTTTCTATGTAAAACTAAAAGCATATGCATATTTTGTATAAAATCACCAAAATATCTTACCATTTAAGTTTTCATATAAACTCACGATTGTAGCATAAGCTTGTTGAAGCTACCTAAAGACACTAAAAATTAGCTAAAGATACACAAATGTAATGAAAAAAAATACATATATTGGTGTATGTAACAACATGATGACCATTGAAGGCCTCAAAATTCACAAGTTAAGATCAAAATATATATCACCTTAAAAGAAATATAAAAATCTTTAAATCATGCTAAACTTTGCTAAATCATGCTGAGGTTGTACCAACATTTTAAGCATTCATTATAAACTATTCTTTCCCCATTATTAATTAATTTTCCCATGCTCACATGCCCTACCTATCCACCCAACATGTTCCACAAGTCGAATAATCATGATATATGTAGCTTTTGCCTGCCTTGTCCAATGAAAAATTGAGATACAGCAATTCAATGGATCAAATTTCATTATAAGAGCTTTAATGCATGCTAAATAAATATATGAGTAAATTTTTTTCAAACATTACTGACTACTAAACATTGAGATTCCTAATTAGACTCAGGATAGCAACAAAAAGCAGTTAAATTTAATTAAAACTAGCTAAAGTTAATGAAAATTAACTAAAATTATAAGATGCATGTGTATCTTTCATGTGCGACTTGCTAACTACAAAAACTTTAAAGTTCTTGATAAGCTTACAGTGGCAGCAAAAGCTGGCTAAATTAAACTAAAGTTTGTTGATTTTCATTAAAGTTAATTAAAGTTGCATAAACTATCAGGCAAAAACTTGAAATTAGCCATAGAACTCATACACTCAACCTTGAAGACCTTTGAAGGCATGAATGCGTAACAATAAATGAAGTCAAATCTTTCGGTAGTGTCTCAAAATATATACCACATGGCATATAAATATACAGGTTTCTAAGGGTTACTAAACCTTCCTAAAGCTTGATAATGCAATTTATTCTTCATACTAACACGTTGATCGATTGATTTACACATTCTGCTACTGTGAAAATCTGAATACTCAACGTCATCAGTTGTACGCAACATCCTGCATATGTTTCAAGCTATAAGCATCTTGGTAAACTCATGATAACTGTACTAACAAATTCAAACTAATGGCATAAAACTTATCAATGGTTTAGATTTTATTAAACAAACTTTTGTTTACAAAGATTAAATGTATGTGTACATTTTGTGCAAATCTTGCAGACTACCAAACCTTGTCATTCTCAATTAAACTTACACCAAGAACCAATGTTATATAACCAGACTAGTAATTAAACCAAACCGATGCCATCAAATCAATTTAACCGGTTGTTTGAACTGCTGTATTATTATTATTATATATTAATTATTTTATTTTTTTAATGAGACATTTTTTAGAAGAATTAATTTAATATATATATATATTTTAAAACAATGCTAAATTTAACAGATGGATTCTATTTTTAATTTACTTGAAACACGACATAAATATAACGTAAATGTATACAATATCAACTACTCCACTATATACCACAAAAAATCCTTAGCTATTTTCTTGCATCCAGCCTCTATCTCATCTGCTTTCCTTTCCATCTACAGCGATGGGCGGCCAGCCAGAAAGCTAGGGTAGTAGGTAAATCAACGATCGAAGGCAGCAGCTCAACCCAACACTCCATTTTCATTGCAATTAACGAAAAAACTTTTTGTAAACGTCTTCTTCTCTCACTATATATCTTCATTTCATTTTTGGCTTTTTCATCTGAAGATTGTCGGAGATATTTTACAAACACGGGCGCTTTCATCCAGCAAATCGGTAGACCGGCAAAACGGGTTTAACGGTCTGACTGGCTCTTCGACGGTTCACAACGTTTTTTCATTCAACTGCTAACCGAGTTAGATGGACTGGAGACGTCGTTGGTTCCCGGTTGAGCCAGTCCCATCTGGTTCTAGTAACACAGACAAGAACATGCAAAAGCCCAGTAATATGACATGCCCTATCATTTAAGGCCCGTTGAGATGGCTAGAGGCCTATCATAGTTGGTCAAAGGTTGTCAACACTCAGAAAGTTGGCCAAACTTAGCAAATTTAAAAAAGTCTAAACAAATTAATTTTTTAAAAATTTAAATAGGTTTTTTAATTAATTTACATCTTTATCTACAGCATAGATGGTTGAGATCTTAAAATAAATTTATTCCTGACTGTTTTTCTCTCTTATGAAAAAATTACCAAAATATCCTTAATTTCTTCTTTAATTAGAAAAGAAAAATTTCCTTTAAAATTATTCTCAAGTTATGGACACAATTCTCTAAACGTGCACCAATTCTAGCTGATTTTTTTTTTTTTGGTTCCAGCAAGTAGATACCCTTTGATCCCAAAATCAAAACTGAAATTAGAGAAATTCTCAACTAGATTTTATTAATTTGAATGTGCAATAAAATCATCTAATTTGTGGCCAATATACGGTTGGCTAGTCTTGTAAAGTGATGCTAGAACCTAGCTACTGACCTCAATGGATTGATTTTCTCCTGGATGCATTCTTTTGAGTGCCCATAAATTACCATAGGATGGAAAGTTAATGGAAATGCTCAATCGGTTTAGAGTGATGTTTGCTTTTGTAGTGGGATGTTATATGGCTAAACCCAATTGGCATTACAATAAGCAAATAAATCAATTTGTATATATTACAATGAGGCTCGATGTTTTCAACAATGTCGAATATTATACAATTTCTTATAATTTACTTAATTTGTCGTCTAACCCATTGTATGCGAGCATCCATATAGTTGCATAATAATAACTCTAAAATTGACATAATATGATAAGAAATGGGGCAAAAATAAACAAATAGATACCACTCCAAACAAGCTGAAATTTTAAAAGGTAAGATTCAAATACATCCATGAAATACAAACACATACACAAAAGGACAAAAAGAAAAAAGAAAATAAAAGAAAAGAAAAAAACCTTCAGTTTTTATGCGTTGCTCATCATGGAAGGTTATGTTTGTTGAATATGCGAGTCATTATGTTGCAATATTACTTTATTTTCTCTATCGTAGGGTATTATCTAGTTTCTTTTGCTGGGATTAAAAGTTTTAATATGCTATTTTAATACAACCTTCTTTCTACCAGTCCTATCCAAA
>JAYJMB010088731.1:0-18960 GCA_036873735.1 Pouteria campechiana | reverse complement strand
TCATAATAATTTTCTCAAAACTTTAATTATACAACCTATCGACCCGGCAAAATTAGCAAAACTTTACAATAACAAAACTTTACATTTGTAAAATTTTCCAGGGCCTTACAGGTAAGTACAGGTAATGTTCCTTATCAATCTCCTACTGATTTGAGATTTATTAGTCCTCATCCTAGAAAACAAATCATTGGTAATCTCTATGATGGTATCAAAATAAGAAGGTATATGCAAAATGTCTGTAGTCATTATGCTTTCATTTCTATAATTGAACCAACTAGCATTGCAATTCCAGAAGAGACCAACTAGTTTGAAAGGAACAAAGTATGGGAGTTAGTTCTAAAACCAAAGAATGTTGATATAATTAGAACTAAATGGGTATTTAGAAATAAACTAGATGAGAGTGGATTAGTAGTAAGACACAAAGCATGATTATTTGCTAAGGGGTATTCCTAAGAAGAGGTAATCAACTTTGAAGAATCATATGCCCGTATAACTAGATTAGAAGCCATTAGAATGCTACTTGCTTTTGCATCTTATAAGAACTTTAAGTTATTTCAGATGGATGTAAAAAGTGCATTTCAAAATGGATATTTAGGTGAGGAAGTGTATGTAAACCAACCCCCTGGTTTCAAAAATGATAATCAACTTAATCATGTCTATAAGCTTACTAAAGCATTATATGGTTTGAGACAAGCTCTAAGAGCATGGTATGAAAGGCTAAGCAAATTCTTAAGTGATCATAATTTCATGAGAGGAAAAGTTAATACTACCTAATTTATCAAAAATATTGACAATGATATTTTGATAGTTAAAATTTATGTGGACGGCATTATATTTGGAGCTACTAATAAGGATCTCTATCTAGACTTCTAGAAGATCATGCAATTTTAATTTGAAATGAGTATGATGGGAGAATTAAACTACTTCCTTGGATTGCAAATTAAGCAAAGAGATGATGGAAACTACATTTGTGAATCCAAATATACTAGAGAGATGTTAAAGAAGTTCAAAATGAAAGAAATTAAGGCAGCACTCCAATGAACACATCAACAATGCTGGGCAAAGATGAAAAGGGTAAACTTAAAAATCAAAAACAATATCAAAGTATGATTAGATCTCTTTTCTACCTTACTACATCTAGACCAGATATTCTCTTTAGTGTATACTTATGTGCTAGATTTTAGTCAAGTCCTAGAGAGTCTCATCTTACAGCAATAAAATGAATTTTTAAGTATCTGGTTGACACACCAAATCTAGGACTCCATTATCCCAAGGGAACTAATTTTGAACTTATTGGATATTCAGATGCTGACTTTGGAGGATACAAAGTTGATAGAAAAAGTGCTAGTGGAACCTATCAATTCCTAGGAAATAGTCTAGTATCATGATTCTCTAGAAAACAAACTAGTGTTGATCTCTCTATAGTAGAATTCGAATATATAGCAACTGGAAGTTATAGTGCTCAATTGCTATAGATGAAATAATAACTTCTCAATTATGGATTGAGCTATAGAGATATAACCATTAAATGTAACAATACTAGTGCCATATGCTTGACAAAGAACCCTATTCAACATTTAAGAACCAAGCATATAGAAATTAGGCACCACTTCATTAGAGATCATGTAGAAAAACATGATATATGTCTAGAATATGTACCCACAAATGCTCAACTTGGTGATATTTTTACTAAGCCGCTGCCTCTAGACATTTTTTGCAACATTAGAGGAGAATTAGGCATGACCACTGTGAACATAAGAGAATGAAATCTTTAATGTTTCTATGCCTAAGATTGCAATGTTGAATATGCCTTTATCTTAGATGAAGTTAGTTACATCTATACAGTTCTCTCCTCTCACTTTGTCTAAACCTTTGTTTTAGAGGTCAAGTACAACTCGTTTTCTTGCTAGAATCAATTTATAGCTATCGTTATCATATTAGACTCTATTTTTAGCGTGAGTTAATCTCATTTTCCAAAAACATCATGTCAACTACCTTGTATAGCCCCAACATTTAATTTATTTTAACCCCTGGATCACAATCCTTCTATGCACCACAGAAATGAATCTCCTTAGAGAAGAACACTTCATAAACAAGCATAGTGGGAAGACAAGCACATGGTGGGGACTAAAGAATCAACCATTCCTTCTTCAATTGCCTCCCTTGAGGGATAATAATCCGTCTATTTACACCTATCTTACAAAAGCATTTCTCTTCAAACTTTGGCTTTGTAAACATTATTCTTTCATCTAATCACCATCAAATAGCCTTAATTCACATATTACCATTATATTAGGGTTTGAAGAGGAGGGGAATGGAACAAGCAAGTATATTACATCCATCTCCAACTTCTCAGCTTCCCATCCACCATCCAAAACTTTGATTTCTCACACTTGAAAAAATCCCTCCAAGTTTTAGATGCACATCCCCCCGCTATGTGGAGACCCCTCCTTTAGGGTCCACCACAATCTCTCTTTCCATCCCCCCAAACTTAGAATGCTTTTATATAGGCCAACCTATTTTGTATCTTTGATTTTATTGAAACAAAATGAAATAATATCCTTGATGAAATAATACATCAAGTGCAACTTACATATCAAGTCACAATCCTAATATTCAAGATACTATATAATCTAAGAAATACTGCATTACATAGCAATTTAATACATAATTACATCACATCATAACTGGGATCTTCACTACTCCCAATTCACATATGCATTCACAACACCATATAACAATTCCTAGGATATTCACCATCCCGAACATTCTACACTTATACGCATACTTTATAAACACAAGGATCATTGGATAGCTATTAACTCTATTCACTCATACATGCTTACATGCATAAACATGAAATCCATCTTAGTCCATACAGAAGCATCATGAGAATACATCTCAATGTTTAACACATATACATAAATACATAATAAACAACAATTCACGGGATATCCACTATCCCTAACAGTCATTTCATCCATGCCTATTTGCAAACATATGGGATACACACTATCCCCATCCATTTTAAACATTCACACATTGAAAATAATCACACCTACTTACCTTAAGTAGAACACTTTCATAATTCTTCAATCTGAGCCTTCAATTCAATTGCTTAAGTTCAACATCCTTGCCCCATGGGTCCTACATAGCAATTCAATTTACACAAAAGTTTTCCATGAAAACATTTCATCATGCATTTATATCTACTCGCAATCTGTTTCCCCATATAATTAACACTTCAGCCCCTTCATAATCAACATAGTTAATGGTTAATTTAATAACATAAATCATGCAATTCCATCCCACTTTCAAACAGCCCATTCATTTAGACATTTGTCAAACACAAAACATGCATTTCTAAATTGCGTAGTTTAGCAACATAGCATATAGGAACTTCATTTCCTTTCTTATACATTTAATTCCTAACATAATCATCAACATAATTACATCATAATCATGCTAATTTGGCTACAAAAAGTAATTTAAAACGACCCTTGCATCATTGCATTCTGAACCAACCCTCACTTAAACTTTTCCACAAATAAGTTGTCGACATGACTTGAAGCTTAATTCTCATCCATTCTAACTAATCTCTAACCTAATTAGCATCGTGAAAACACCGTTTCATCACTAATTAACAAGGATTCATGCCCAAAAAGATTATGTAATTAAGTTCATGCTGCAAACAGTCCATTCTTGCATTTCAACATACATCTTGCATCTCAATAAACATCTTGGGCATACATGCTTGAAATTCATTTTTTCCATCTTCACTAAACTATTCTTTAGCATAACATTAACCATTATTTAATGATTAATCACCTTTAAATATATTATTAAACCTTAATCATGTCCGAACAGTTGGTGTTTTATGGCTTTATGTTGCAACTTCTCTTTTTGACATTTAAACAAACATATAGAATGCATATGTTCAATCTGAAAATTTTCCATCAATATTAAGCTATAAATCAGCATAAATTAGCATGAAATAGTCAAAAATTATCATCCCTTAATAAGTAAATTCATTTGAATAGATCATGACACCCAAATCATGCATCTGTACCCTCAATCATGTCATTCTTGTTGTCCACATTTGTGGACTGTAATATAGGCCTTTAATCATGCCCAAATCATCTTATTTACCCTCCTAATTTTATCACAATCCATTCCCCCATCATTTCCCTAAAATTTCAGCAACGGTCCCATCATCCCCAAATGATCAACAAAATGGCCTAATCGTGCATATACCAAAAATTGAGTTGGGGAAATGAATTTACCATCACTCTTTTGATGAAATCAAGTTCTTCCTTCAATTCTCCTCTCAAATCAGCAAGGCTTCTCACATATCAGCAACTTCTTGTTGAGTAATAACATCCCAAATGATAAAAAAGGGGTGGAAATGATCTCTCCTTTGCTTAAGAAGTTTTCCCAAGCAATTTCGTTGGGATTTGATGGAAGATGGGGCATGGGAGAAATTGCTTGCTTGTTCTCCCTAGTTGGGCATGAGAAGAGAGGGATAAAATGGGGTGGGGATGTCTCTTGGTTAGGGTTATTTAGGTTTAGACTTGGTGCTCCACAAAGATATGCCACACTATGCAAGCACAACTCTATTTAATCTCATCCTTAATTTTTCACCAGATATGGCCTCAGTAATTGGAGTATATCTTTTCCATATAATTTCCAAAAACATGATTTTTAATGAATTGAAAAAATAACTTCAAGACCTACAACTTTTATGTTAACAAAAGTTTCTAAATCATCACAAAATTATGTCAAAACAATCAATTAAAGTGGCCCAATAATTGACACTGTTAATTTTTAGTAGTTTAGAACAGTCTTGCTATTTTGATCATAATTTCTTCATCCGATATCAAAATTAAGTGATTGTTGATTTCTCAAAAAGATGATCTTGGGATCTACAACTTTATGTTGAACACTTATTCTAATTCATCCATTATCTATGTCAACAAAATTGAACACAAATGACCCATTTTCCAAATTCAACATTTTCTTTAACTACACTTATATAGTTTTAAAGTTTTCTCAATTTTTCCTTTATTTAATTTCATTCCTTTCCACTAATTTTTATATGATTTTACTACATAAATTGTACCTACAAAATGTAATAATTTCCTTACATAATGAAAATGACATCATTTAATTATCAAAACATATACATATTAATTTCCATCTTAAGTTATGCTTCATGTCAAAAACTTTTCTAAACTTCCCATGCATTTACTAATGCATTAAAATTATAATTTTTATCATTAATTAATCATCAAATACCCAACATTTGGGTTTATCAACTGCAATTTAATCATAACATTATTTCACATGGGCATATTAAATTCAGCATGCACCATTTTATATTAATTTCATAAATTTTCCTACTCCAAATTAAAATTTCAATTTTAATCACTATATAAAATTTAGAATTATAACTTTTTAATAATAATATATAATTTAACACCACCAGGTGTTACAATAATAGAAAAAAGTAACTTAAGAAATGATTAAACTTTGTAAATATTTTGTACTATATACATTCAAGGGGAAATTATCTATTATGAGATAATTTTTAATCAAGTTTTATCATCATCAAAAAGGGAGAGAATATTTGAATAAATGAATAGTTTCAATGGCAAAAAAAACTTTATTAAATATTATGTGCTAATGGTTGTTGCTAAGTTTTTAGTATACATAATCAAGTTACAGATCTCATAATCAATTGAACACAGAGAAGATATTCCAATAGGTCAATCTATCTAACTGAAAAAACATGGACTAATGTAGAAGCAAAAGATGAAGTAACGCTATAGATAAAGCTCAAATGAATAAGAATCAACCAAGCTTACATTCATCTGTCAAAGCGGAGATTATATTTGACAAGTTCAAAGTAGCAGACTTCATCTATCATAACTGAACCAATGATCATCTGATTATAAACAGACAAGGTGATGAAGTGAAGGTCATCTGGCAGAGTAGAGAAGCTCATCTAGTGGGGCAATGGTGTTTGTCTATACAACTAAGCTCATTTACTATCTACAATAGACAACCCAACAAACGAAGTGGTAAAGAAAATTCATTTGCACCTCAATAATTAGTCTATTACTTATAATAGATAACCCATCAAATGAAGCAATAAAGAAAATTCATCTATGCTCCAATAGTTCATCTATTACTTACAACAGACAACTCAATAGACGAAGTGTTGAAGAAACAAGTCATCCATGCTTCTACAGGTCAATAGATAATCCACAAGACAAAGCACTGGAAAGGATAATTCCTCTACAATCTATCTGTTACTTACAACAAACAACCGAACAAATGGTGTGATGAAGTAACATATCGATGATTTGTCTACTACTTACAAAGGAGAAAACAGAAGATGAAGGAACTTTGTCTAATGAACAATTGGACATGCACTTCATCTATCATAAGTAAAAGACAAATAATGGGCAAACAAAAATGTTGATCTCTATTAAGCATTAATGACGTCCTTTCCAAATTGATGAAAGAATTAGTTATTGCAGCAATACCTCAACCAAAGCTTATTAAGAATCTAAAAATCATCTTCTCCAAGGTTAGTGTTACATGCATTTCAGTAGACGAGGATTAAGCAGAAGTCCGAAAATTCAAAAGAGCTAATTAGAATGGTCTTCTGTCATTAATGGAGTTCAACTACCCCCAATGGCAGGAATTCAAAGTACCTACAAATGAAACATCATTGGAACTTGAGGAATTAACCAAGTATCAAGGAAGTTATTCAAAAATCCTCTTGAGAGAATTTATTAATCTGAGCCAAAACCTTCTGTTATCTTTTAAGAGTCAAAAGCCTTGCATTCAAACCTTCTTCAAATTTCTTTGAAGGCTCTCAACCACCTTTTGGGAAGATCATTTGCTTCTGCATTCAAACTTCAAAAACCTTCCACTATGTTTATTAAGAAATACCTATGTTTCAATTTCTGATATTCATTCATTGTAAATTCCTTGACTAGTGGTTAAGACCAAACTCAAGAAGAGTTGTGACTGTCTTAGTGCAGACAAGAGCTATTTGTTCATGTCTCCTAGAGCTAGAATTTAGAAGAGTGCTGGGAGCACTGTGATTATGCCCCCTAGAGTAAAAATCTTGAAAAGTGTTGGGAGAACTGTGTTTATGCCCCCTAAAGCTGAAATCTAAAAGAGTGTTGGGAACACTATTGTATTTCTGTTATTCGAAATAGTGGAATCCAAGACACTAAGAGAAGAGTGTTCTTTGAAGAGTGAAGTAGAGTGTTTACTCGAACAACTATAAAAATTCCTATGTCTTATTTATTTGTGCATTGATTGATTGAGTGATTTGAATTAATTGCTAGAGGAACAATTGATCTTAAAAGGGTAGAGCAATAATTTTTAAGTACCCAATTCACCCCTCCCTTCTTGGGTTTTTGCCTAATCTTCAAGACCAATAATTTTCTCATAACCTTACAATTTCCTTAATTTTAAGGGAAATATCCTACATAAAATCTAGCAGAGTCTACCCAAAAATATAAGCATGTAAACCTGATATACATGTATGGAATCAAATAAAATTTACATTTATATAATTATAAGACCTCACACTCATACTCACAAATCTGCCCCAAGATCGGAACCGTATCATGATGGCAATGCGTTGCCCTAGATTAATACAAATTCATTCACACTATCATACTTAAATAATTTACTATTTATGTAATACATCATTGGAAACTTTTTAAATTACAATTATATAATTACATCATGAACTTTACAATTATACAATTAAGATTTGTACAAGAATATCAAGGGATTCTAATCCTCGAATGCTATTATGCTATCGAAAGTCTTCTACTTGCCAGTCCCAATCCTTAGTTAGGATTCTTTACCTATCCTCTCAGTAAAAATTTATCATAAGAAGGCATGAGTCCTGGCAATTCAGTAAGTAAGTAGAAATATAAAACAATAATAAATCAACAATCATATATTCTCATTCAGAACACAAATACAACTATCACAACATGAATATAAATCCAAGAGGCTCAAGTCTTCCTCAACTCACTACAATGCTCTATGCCCTTCAGGTGTATACAACCATAACCATGAGTGTGTCTACCAAACACCTTATTTTTCAGCCACTCTGGGCTCATCATACCATAACAGGTGTCATATAGACACCACATACACCAAAACTATGCTATACAGGCATAATCTCATAATTGTGTCATTCAGGCACCACAAACAATCTCATTGATCCTAGAATATTTCTCATTCCATTAATATACATCCACATTCAACAATCATATATAACATTTTGGGGCATTCAATGTCCCCATTAATTCCTGTATGACATAAAATACAATTCATGGGATAATCACTATCCCTCTTTTCAACAATTCACACAATACAATGGGATCTTTTCTATCTCTATCCAAACATGCATTCACAAGCTGTTTAATTATCTGTTCCAGGAGATACTCTATCCCTTTTTTATTCATACATCCATACACAAGAATAAGACAATGACTTGGGATACTTTCTATCCCTAACAATCATATGTTCATACTATATAAATTACATCTATCATAACAGGGGAATACACACTATTCCTTATCAGTCTATTCATGCTCAACAAACGTATATCAACATAATCAGGGGATGTTTCGTACCCCCAATATACCGTAACCAAAACACATTGTGAACTTCATTCTTCAAAGATCACGAGATATCTACAATCCCTCATCCAAGCACACATGCACAAAACAAATATGGGATACTCACTATCCTCATCCATTCATTCAAATAAACAAGGGGGAGCCTACTTACCTTGGGCCTTTAGCTCCAAACCATATCTCTCAAGCACTATGCCTTTTCATCCTTCTCAGACATCCTATATAGAGTAAAAATCTCATTCATTTACAAGATAATTTGGCTAATTCATATCAAGCCAATAGATTACTCTTTAATCATTTCCTACTAATGTATGTCGTGTATACGTACATCACAATTCAATTTATAGCCAGTAATTTCATATAAAAACCATTAATACCCTATCTCATTCACTAAAGTTTCACGATGCGTTTGTTTCTAATAATAAATCTTTATCATATAACATGATTCATACTTAAACAGCTTAAAAACTATTCAATTAAGCTATGAATACAGCTAATTCAGGCTCACATAGCCCATACACCCCTTTTTAACCCCTAAGCAAAGAATAATCAAACATCTAATTTCACTAGTCCAAATCACCCCATACAAGTTCTGGAACATTATAATCATGCAATTAATCATTTTCCTCATGATTAATACAATATAAATCATGAAACCCCCAAATTTCACTATTCATAAAACCCTAGCTTAGCAAATTCATAATTTTTTCATGTCAAATCACTATGGTCATTCTATTAAATCATTTCCCGATGAATTTATAATCATATAAATCAAATTAATTCCCAAAATCTACTATTTACAAGTTGGGTTCCAAACCCTAGAAGCTAAAAATATGGAATTTAGTTGGGAAATTGAGCTTACCTTCACTTTCAAGCGTAGCCATCCTTCCTTGACAAAGGACCAAGCACCAAGCTCCACGTAGCTCCTTCCATTTGGTGGAAATCAGACTTTTCTTCCTTTTTCTTCCATTTTTCATAGTTCAAATGGATGAAAATTGAGTTTAAATGAAATATCACTAGATTAGATAGCTAGGCAAGATGATTTCTTAGCCAAAATGGCTAGAAATCAAGTGTAACAAGGCTAGGGAAAACTGGGAGGAAAGAATGGAATGGACCAGAGAAAACGGGATAGAAAAATGGTCAAAAAAGTTAGCTACCACGCATTTATTGCCAACCCATGCCACTGCGTGGAATTTGCTGGTCGCACCACCTCCTCACCCCATTCGATCCAACATGGCGGTATCAATGTTGCTGCCTCCCTTTTTAATTGACTTTCCACCCTATTTACTTCATTTTCTTTTTCTCCTTTATTTTCCATTATTTTCCCCCATAATAATGGTATAAATTGCATATTTTTACACCCCCAATTAACTAGAAATTAGGTCAAATTTTCAATTGCATTCACTTGAAATTTACACAATCCAACTTTTTCTTGAATCATTTCATTTCAAACTAAATTTCACCACTTCTCATCATTACCTTTATAATCTTAAGAATAATCAAGTCCATAATTAACCCAAAATTAACAGCCTAGGTGTTACAGACCACCCTCCTTATAAAAAGTTTCGACCTCAAAACTTTCAGTATTGAGTAAGTTTGTAATTCACTTCGCTAAACTTATTTCATGACTTGCGGATCTGTATCCACATGATATATTACACAAGTCATGGTTTGTGATCATTTACCCTAATCATTCAAGTATACTCATACATGACTTTACAAGCACCCCATACATGGGAATCATGCCACTCTTTTATGACATACTGTCATATGTACACAGACACATATAGAACATATCCATGAGTTATTTCATTATCTACACAAACACAAAATTAACATTTTCAAAATGCCTTATCCATGTATATATATTTATTTACTGAGATCATTATCAATATAGCCTTATTCTCAAGGCATTTTCATTGTTATCATTACCTAATATGCACTGGTCTCTACTTGTATCTTTGGCTATGAAGCTTGCCAAGCCCACAACAGCTTTCTTGATGCCTTCCATGGCATCCCACCCTCATTGCTCCTTAGAGATCATAGGTTGACTGTGCCATGACACATCTGTGCCATTACAGCACATCCATATTTCACAACATTATGGTAAATCCAGGCCATCCAGGTTATCATGCTATCTAGTCTTACGTTTTCATTTAATACTGTGACAATAGTTTTATAACAGCCCAACAACAATAACATCTCAATAAAAATATACATCAATACAATACAATCTAAGTCATAACATTGAGGTTATTATTAATCCAAGCCTTCCAGGCCATCATGCCAATCCGATGTCTCCATTTCAGGCCATTTAGGCCTCCACCCTATTTAGGTGTCAGACACTCAGGCCAATCTAGGCAATACAGTCAAGCCCTAGGCCTCATCCCATATGGATGTTAGGTCTAATGGGCTGTCCAGGCAATACATGCCAATCCATAGGCCATTCGGGCCTCCACCCTGCTTAGGTGTCAAATCCAGGTCATCACAGACCTCATCACCATCACAGGCGGTAGCCAGGCCATATCCAGTCTAGCCATTCAGACCATCATATTCCCCCCACGCACCACATATAACATATCACATAATTTCACACATACATAAATCACAACTCACATATATAAATTGCATTAATCAATGCATCAATCAAACAACTTAGCTTAGAGCAACATGAAATGTCAATCATACGAGGAATACACATGTTTAATCAAAATACTCACAGACCATGCCATCCTGTGTAGCAATCAATCAGTAATTCAATTAAATAAATAGCTGCTTATAAATCATTCAAATCAATACATAGGAATACCTAGTGTCATCCAAGCATATCAATTATATTAATGTCATCTCGGCATAATGGTCATAATGATGCCAATCTGGCATTTCAATCAATCGCATCATTTAGCACATAGGAATGTTCAAATACATATAACAATTCATTTCAATCGGATTACATATAAAAGCAATCATTAACAACATTCAGTCAGAGTATACTTCCATACTCAAAATACAAACATGAAAGACTATACCAGTAACACATGCCTACACCCCACGGGTGTCCATTTCCATTACACCTATGCCATCATAGTGTCTATGCTACCAAGGCATTCAAGTCTTTTAAAAATTATTTGTATGTCACGGATATCATGTATCCTACTCATATCATCCACACAATCAAAATTCATGATATACAACTGATTACATAGTTTATTCATTTCTAAAATGAATAATTCAACAAAAATATATACATAAACCAAGCCATTTACCCTAATACACATCTAAGACTAATGCCACAACACATTATAATCAGTTGATTCTTTCATAATATTTTATGCAATCAGGGCACACATGCCAACTCATGAAACTTCATAGTTTCATCCTTCCATTTTCACATTCAGAAACATTATAAAACAAACAAGCCAGTGAGGTGCGCATATGGGCACCACTATGCTTCATTGAGCTACTTTACTCACAATATATAAATACCATTTTTTGCTATCACAACACTATCACTTTTCATTTCAATGATAACTATAATCACAGCACTTTACCATTACCATTTACATGCCCTACTTCCTTTCTCACTCCTTCCTATTTACCCTTAAACTAGCATTTTCTCATGAATCCGTAAACTAATATTGTAATGTCACTTCTTGATTCTTTATTATAACCATTGCCATCATGAATCTAGACTTAGTGCTCTCACACAAATGAGCAAGACTTATCACACAAATAAGTCACTAGCTTTGATACCATTTGTAATGCCCTGCACCCCCACCCTATTTGTTTTAACCATGCCACATAGGGAAAAATGCGAAACACTACTATTCCCCTTCTTTATAAGAGAAATCTTCTCATGACCTCATGATTTTCCTAATTTTAAGGGAAATATCATGCCTAAAATTCAACAGAGCTGGCCCTAAAATATAAGCATGTAAACCAAATATACATGTATGGAATTAAATAAAATTTATGTTTCTATAATTATAAGAGAATAATTATATCTATACTCTCACACCCATACCCACAGCTCTACCCAAGATCGGAAGTGTATCATGATGGCAATGCGTTACCCTAGATTAATACAAATCTATTCACACTATTGTACTTAAAAGATTTACTATGACATGCCATAAATCATTGGAAACATTTTAAACTACAATTATATAATTACATCATGAACTTTACAATTATACAATTAACCATTATACAATAATATCATGCGATTCTAATCTCCACATGCTATTATATCCTCAATTGAGATTCTTTACCTGTCCAGCTAAAAATGTAATATAAGAAGGCGAGAGTCTAGGCAACTTAAAAAGTAGGTAGAAATATACAACAATAATAAATCAATAGTCACATATTCTCATTCAAAACATGAATACAACTATCACAACATGAATATAAATCCAAGAGGCTCAAGTCTTCCTCAACTCACTACAATGCTCTATGCCCTTCAGACGTATACAACAATAACCATGAGCGTGTCTACCAGACACCTCACCTTTCAGCCACTCTGGGCTCATCACACCATAACAGGTGCCATGCAAACACCACATAGACCAAAATTATGCATACAAGCATAATCTCATAACTGTGCCATTCGGGCACCACAAACAATCTCATTGATCCTAGAATGTTTCTCATTCCATTAATATACATCCACATTCAACAATCATATATAACATTTTGGAGCATTCAATGTTCCCATTAATTCTAAGATGAGACAAAAGACAATTCATGGGCTCTTTTCAACAATTCACATAACACAATGGGATCTTTGCTATTCCTATCCAAACATGCATTCACAAGTTGTCTAATTATATGTTCATGTACATAATTGGGAGATTTCTATCCCTTTTTAATTCATACATCCATATATAAGAATAACTCAATGACTTGGGATCCTTTCTATACCCAAAAATCATTTGTTCATACTATATAAACTATATCTGTCACAATTAGGGAATACACACTATTCCCTATTAGTCCACTCATGCTCAACAATCCCCATCCATTCATTCAAATAAATAAGGGGACGCTTACTTACCTGGAGCTTTTAGCTTCAAACCATATCTTTCAAGCTTTATGCCTTTTCATCCTTCTTAGATCATCCTATATAGAGCAACAATCCCATTCATTTACAAGACAATTTGGCTAGTTCATATCAAGCTAATAGATTACTCTTTCATCATTTTCTACTAATGTATGTCATGTATACATACATCTTAATTCAATTTATAACTAATAATTTCATATCAAAACCATTAATACCCTATCTCATTCATTAGAGTTTCAAGATGCATTTGTTTCTAACAATAAATCTTTATCATATAGCATAAATCATACTTAAACAACTTAAAAACCATTCAATTAAGCTACGAATATGACTAATTCAAGCTCACATAACACATATAACAAAAACCCCTTTTAAGCCTCTAATTAGGGCATAATAAAAAATCTGATTTCACCAGTCCAAATCACCCTATACAAGTTCTAAAATATTATAATCATGTAACTAATCATTTTTCCCATGAATAAAACAACATAAATCATGAAACCCCCAAATTTCACTATTCACAAAACCTTAACTCAACAAAATTCATAAATTTTTCATATCAAATCTCTATAATCATTCTATTAAACCATTCCCTCATAAATTTATAACAATATATATCAATTTAATACCCAAAATCTATAATTTACAAGTTGGGTTCCAAACCCTTGAAGACAAAAATATGGAATTCGATTGGGAAATTGACACCTTCGCTTTCAAGCATAGCCATCCTCCCCAAAAGAAGGACCAAGCTCCAAGCTCCATGTAACTCCTTCCATTTTGTGAAAATTAAACTTTTCTTCCATTTTCCATGGTTCAAAAGGGTGAAATTGTGTTTAAATAAAAGATCACTAGATTTGATAGTTGGGCAAGATGATTTCCTAGTTAAAATGGCTAGAAATCAAGCATAACGAGGCTTGGGCAAAAGGGGTACAAAGAACAAAATAGACCAAAGGAAACGTGATGGAAAAATGGCCAAAAAATTCGGTTGCCAAGCATTTATCACCAACCCACACCGCGGCATGGAATTTGCTTTTCATGCCACCACCTCAACCCATTTGATCCGATGTCATGGTGTCGATTTCCAAGTCGCAGTGTCAATGTTGCTACCTCCATTTTTCATTGATTTTTTACCCTATTTTATTCATTTTATTTTTCCTTTATTTCAAGTCAAAATTCTAATTTTATTCACTTGAAATTTGCACAATCACACTTATTCTTGAATCATTTCATTTCAAACTAAATTTCACCATATCTCATCATTACCTTTATAATCTTAATAATAATCAAGTCCATAATTAACCCAAAATTAATACCCTAGGTGTTACACTAGCAAAGGATACAAAATCTAAAATAAGTGAACATATGGTAGAAGAGTTAGTACATGTAAAAATTGATGAGATTAACTCCTAGTCAAGAGAGGTTGATAACGCAGATGATGATAATGAGAGATTTAATTTCCTTAAAGCATCAATTGAAACTCAGCAAGGATCTACAGATTCATCACAAGCTAAATCATCACTTATTCCTAAGGAATACATTGAAACTCATTAAGAACAAGTGAAGGTGAGTTACCTAAATGTCATGCCTAGCCTTCCGAGGTGTGACCTTGATCATTTTCCTTTATTTTTACTATAAGTTCCTTAGTTTTAGGGTAGGGGTTCTCAGATCCCATTCTATTACTATAATGCTCAAGGGATTAAATGGTGAGATAATGGATGTGAGAGCTATTCTAGCCATTAGGCCTAAGAAGTAATTTTCAGTAAAGTAATTTATATAACTTGAATGACTAATATGGCATGAGTATTGTGTGCAATGTAATATGTAGGAGCCATTGAATTGAAGTTTTGAGATGGTTTTGGAGTTTTGAACATTTAAGTTAAAGCTTATGTGGAAAGAACTCAATAGGTGAATTTGAGCAAAAGCATGTATTTAAGCTATACAAAGGACCCAAAACTAGTCATCATAGGTATTATGATGTGTGTGAGACATTGGTTTTAGCATCAGATGCAATTAGAATGAAAATAGCCTATGGAGTTATGTATAGAAGAAAACATTTGGTAGAAAGGACTAAAGAGGTGATTTTTGGCAATTGACCTCAAATGAGGTGGTGAATAGAATGGTCATGTCTGATTTTATTCATGTGATGTGTGGGAAGTGATTTTGGTGATATTTGAAGTGTTTTATGTAAAATGGGTTATGGGTGATGTTTCATAAGTGTAAATTCTCAAATATGAGTAACCCTTGTAACGGATAGATTATTACTTGAGTTTGGGGTGATATTAATGTTATTAAATGATCATTTTAGGATGATTTTACATAAGGCTAATTGTAATTGAAAAGTGATTTAGGATGCAAATGCAACACCCCATAATTTTGGAGTTAGCATATGTGCTAAACATTAACATATGATGAATGGAAACTGAATATTACAATGGGGTCACTTGTGCTCCATTTTTGACATATTTATGGACTTATTTAGAAACATTTTTTAACATGAAAGATTTACCCATTACAATTATCCATCCAATGGAAGAAAATTCATTTAAGTTAGAGTTCATAAGAGTAAGTTATGATTAATACACCAAAACTATTTTGTATGTTGAAAAATAACAAGATGAACGAGATGGATTAACTTTATCGATACCGTTGACATATTTGTACACTTATTTTGAAAAAGTGGTTAACATAACAGTTTTATTCGTTGAAGTTATCTTTCTAATGCTTCTAAAATCAAGTGATTTGGATATCATGCAAGGGAGATGTGGCTAAAATACAGAAACTGCTCCTTGCAAGTGGTATGACAGAAGGCTTCCATACTGCCTACGATCAGATCCAAGGGCATATACCTTGCTATCCATTAGCAGGTGGGATGGCAGGAGGTTGCCATACCGCCTGTGGTCATAGGTGATATGGCAGGCAGTATGCCAGGCATCTGCCGTATGCCGGTTGTGTGACTTTATAAGTCTGACCCCATTTCATTTCAACTCATTCAGCCTTGTTTACCCTAACCCCATTTATGCTAAATTCATGTGATTTTTGCTAGAAAAAAGGAGGGTGTAAGTGAAAACTTACTGAATCATGCCTCTAGGCTTGGAATTTTGGAATTTCGATAGTGGATGAAGGAAGGAAATCTGATTCCTAGAACTAGAGCAAGATAATGGGAGTTGTAGACTTGGATCCTTGCACAAGGGAAGAGGCCATGCCTAAATACATAAGCCATATTTCCCTAACTAAAATTTCCTTCTTGGCTTGTTAGGGTTTTTGAAAACATTAAAAAATGGTGGATCTGATGTGGGATTCATGGGGGAACTTGAGTAATGAGTTTATTAGCATGCTTTAAGGCTTAATTGGGCATGAGAAACCTTGATTTATGTTGGCTAGGGTTTCATAAATATTATTTTTGGGGAAAATGGTGTAATTACTTTAAGAAACATGAGGGTAAATGTTTAAATGCATGATTATGATGTTTTGAGGCTAATTTGGGTAAATTTGGACTGGTGCAATCGAATAATTGACTATGCCCTAGTCAGGTATTAATGAGAGTTTTTATGTTTGGGCCATGTGAGCCACAAATCAATGAAATTAAATATCTAATTAGATTGTTATTAAAGTTAATTATATGCGAGTTATATTGTATAACAATTACATATGATTGGAAGTGGAAGTGAAATTCCTTAAGAACAGCTGTTGAGTATGTTAAATTTTGACTATTCTTATATAGTATGGATATTGGAACACCTGTGGTGTTTAGAATGTGAAAATGGGTAGAGTTTACTTGGTGAATTTGATAAAATTCACTATTTTGAGGTATACATAAAGTTAATGAGAAGAAAAGGAACTGAAATGGTAAATTTGAAAAAAATCCTAATTATGATCAACATGAATGGCCTAAAATGGTTATCATATGTATTGTAATATGTGTGGATTATTGGATTGACAATTGGATTCAATTTGAAATGAAAATGTCATATGGAGTCATTTACAGTAGAAAAATGTTAGCAAAAAAAACTGAATAGGTGAATTTTGATAATTGACTTCAAATGAGGTAGTGAATGGTATGAACAAGTCTCATTTCATGTGTGAAATGTGTAGGAAGTGCTTTTTATGATATCTAAAGTATTTTATGTGAAATGAGACCATTAGTGATTCTTATAAGTGTGAATTTTGAATTTTGATTAGCCATTGTAAAGAATGGGTTATCAATTGAGTTTGAAGTGAGATTTAATTTCTTAAATGAGTAATTGAGGATGATTATGCATGAAATTAATGAGAAACGTAATAATTGAAAGTTTAAGAATGATAATTTAGAGAAAAAGTGGAAATTTTGGAAGAAAACTAAAGAAGCACAAGTGTGTATTATGAAAATGCTGAATTTGAGAAGTGGGTTCATTGTGATTGATTTTTGACAAGGTTAATGGACTAATTGGAAAATGTGTTCAACATAGAAGTTGTATATAATGAAATTATCTCTCCAATGGTGAAACTTCACTCTATTCTGAAGTCATATGAGAAAGTTATGACTAATATACCAAAGCTATTCTAAATGATAAAAAAATAATGAGATAAATGTTATGGGTCAAATTTATTGGACTTTTTGACATATTTGGAGGATGATTTGGAAACCATTTTTAACAAAATAGTTGTATCCCTTGAAGTTTTATTTCCAATGCCTTAAAAATTAGGGCACTTGGAAATTATATGATAAGTTATGCTTAAATTACTAGTAGTGTAATGGGACAACAAGTTAATGTCATGACACAGGAACTCAATGTCGCAACACAAAGATCAATGTCGTGACACCAATTTTTTTTGTCATAACACTGGGCAGTCAGCAAACTCTGTGTCACAACATAGGTTTTCTATGTCATGACACAAGCTTGATGGTGCATTGGAGTATGCAGAAAATTTGACTTTTTAAGCTTGAAACCAATTTGGTTTTTCATTTATTCCATCCCCTTTCTTCCTCTTCTTGCCCTAGCTTTGGAACCCATCCATTTTAGCCCAAATTCATGCCATTTGAGCTTGGAAAGTCCCTTTTTAAAGTGGATAATCATGCAAGCATTCCCCTAAGCCTGAGTTTTAGGGTTTTGGACGGTGGTAAATGAAGGCAGCACCAATTTCTTGCAAGTGAAAAGGGCTAATTGTAGCTTTGGATGTGGATTCTCATTCATGGATGGAAGACACACCTAGATTCCATGGTAAGCCAATTCTATTAACCAA
>JAYJMB010088730.1:5437-15868 GCA_036873735.1 Pouteria campechiana | reverse complement strand
CAACATTAAATCCCTTGCTTTCAAATAATTTTAATCGTAGCCCTCCAAAGCTTTCATCAAAGTCATATTGGCATTCTTAGCTAAACAAACACTTGTAAGCATTTGCTGTCGGATTGAATTTTATCCGATTCTTTCTCTCTTATCCCTTCAAACCCAAAACCTTGGAAATTTCCTAGGGTCCGGTTCCTGTAAATCTCAACCGCTCCAATAGTTACATACAACCCCTCATGACATCCATGGCAACGTAAGAAAACTGCAACATTGAAAAGTTCAAGAAATACTTGAACAATCGCTCGCTGTGGAACAATATTCTTTTTTCTTGGAGATATGGATATAAAACAACCAAACACGCCCTATTTTACAGGACGTACTTAATGTCACATCTTCGATAAAAAAAAAAAAAAATGAATTTGCATGAGGCCATCTGTTTTCTAATGAACGTTAACATCGTCAGAGAAATACCTGCCCCCACCAAACATGACTTCATAAACCCATCTACACTTCGGCCTGCCAAAGCAGTCAGAAAATTGACACATATACAGCTGTTTTCAGATGAAATCAAAGACATTTTCACAGTATTTTATCTTCCACAGGAAATATTATAATCGAAATATACATACAGACGACCACATGCACATAACCTTTTTCATTTTCTTCAAGACAAGCAGGTGAAAGGAAGAGCTTTTATGACTTTGCTACATCCAAACATCCCTCTTAATAAACAGGGATGTCTACACCTAAGCCTCCTCTCTGCTCGGCCTCCACCGAGCAGCTGTCTTTCCCCAGCTTCTCAGCTGCTATCTTTTGCCCGGTGTGGCACCGAAGCCACACACATGAAAGCCTCGCCAGAGCCGCCTGCCCAGCAAACTGAACCCTGTAAACCAGGCTCAGTTCTGCCCATATGTCGTTACCGACAATACCTGATTCATGCCTGCCATTGTAACCATCAAGGTCAGATTTTGTCACCATTACAACGGAGCCATCATCAAAAACCGTTGCTTCGTGAGCAGCAATTAGAGCTGGGGCTCCCCTGGTTTGGTTTTCCCCACAGCTGGACCTCTTGGCCTTCACTACCTTGACTGCATAATACTCTTGGACAGCCTGCAATCCAAGGAGGCATTCACTTTTCTGTTATTTTAGATACACGATTGATTGGGATTAGGGTGTCAAATACCATAAAAAGTGGTAACTAAAGCACTGGATGCCTAGGGATCGGCAAATGATTACAAAGCCCTTTAGAAGGTTCTGAATAGAACTAGCCAGTCTTATAAAGTTGCATTCTAGATATTCCATGTGTGGCAAGAGGGCAAGCAAGCAATTAATTTCTGTTAATTCAGATGTGCAACTAACTGGACTTTGGGTGTCAATGAAATAAATTAAAAGGTATAGATGAAGGGTTGCAGAAGTAACACGAATTGGAAACAAAAACGATTGTGATTAAGAAATATAAAAAAAAGAACAATGCACATGATCTCTAGAGGTTAATAACCAATTAGAAATCTGTTTACAAGAGTATGCCTAGAACTAGGCAGTCCATAGCATTCGCATGCTAAATATATGTATGATGCCTGCTAAGAATGAAGTTCATATGAATCAAGAAGCATTATCTTTTATCGATCGGTACATACCCAATACCAGCATTTGGATAGAATGAATCAATAATAATAGTGGCACAAGTGTACATGATTGTGTACTCTGTCCAGCCTTAGTTTAGTTTATTTTTAGTAGCGATTGCTGAAAGCTGCATTCACATACCTGCCACTGCGAGGCGGCTAAACGCACTCTTGGCCTAATAAGCCTCACATAGTCATAAGCAGCAGCAGGAGTCATGCCCTTGTGTTGCACCTGCAAGATGATAGCTAAGCAAGCTAAACAAATTATCATTATGTATTCACATGACAGGACCAGTTGTATAAACACACCAGGTAACAAAGAACAATGGTTGTACTGCGTCCTCTGCCAGCTTTACAGTGCACATATGTCATCTTCCCATGAGAGGCATTCCCTTCACAAGGAGGAACAAGAGAAATCAAGAACAGAACACTTGCAAAGCTCAGTCAAAAAAGAAAAGACTATGAACAACAAAACACGTAACACATTTTCAATGGTTAAAAATGATGATTCATCTGTGTATTATTCTAGTATTAAGAGATTTCTCGACCATTGGTACGAAATACAAGCCATCAGTTTGCATGAAACAAGGCAAACTGATGAAAGTGTTCCTATTTTGCTCAAAAATGGAAGAAGAATTGGATATAAATCTTGGAAACCGAGTCAGAACTAATACCAAAAAAACTCATAGACATCTTTTGTTAAATGACCAACCAGTGGCTGGTTCAGAAATAACATTGTTGGCAACACATTAAGAATTGAGTTTAGATTCAATCATGCATGTGATGACAATTGAACGTTGCAAGTCCCATCAGTTGGCATCACCAAAGACAGTTTGATCAGTCACATACAACTAGCCGATAATGCTTAGTAGTCTGGTATTTGCATGCATGCAACTTGGCAAAACGAAAGCAACATAAGTTTTGCACACAAATTCAAATATCATCATGGACAGGAGAGAAAGGAAATTCAAGGGCAATATTAGTAAATGCCAATGTGCATATCTAGCAATGTTCAGCCTTATTTTCAAACAAAGCCAAGGTTCGCAGCACACCCGTCTTCCCTAAAATATAAAAGAATAGCCACCTAAAAAAAACATGTGATAAACTGATAATTTATTCTCATGAATCATTTTGAAAAAATATAACAAATCAAGACAAAGGAGGTTCCACCATCAATGGGCCAATGTTGCCATAGAAGCTTCATTATTCATCTAGTTACTTTGATCTGCTTGGAAAGAAAGATATAACCAAGCCTCCCAAAACAAGCTAGAAAAAAGAGAGATTGTGAGAGAATCTGAGTGTACTGCAGCTTGGAATGAATATAACAGATGGCTTGTGCAGAAGTACTAGGGTAGCCAAGTCATTTCAATACTAATATGTGCTATATAGGTCATGAGAAAATAGTAAATTTGAAGCTAGCTAAAGGAGGGCAGGATCACCATTAACTAAATCATCCACATTAAGTTTTTGGTTTGCAACTTTGGAAGACATGATTCTGTTAAAGGTGGTTAAATGGCAAGAAACTTAATTAGTTCTGAACTTCTTTCATAAAAAAGATAACAAAGAAGACATGCATACATACACATGATACAATATACATACGTCAGTCAAATCATTTCCACCTTTATAGTTTACAATATCATATATAGGTTGGGCCATCATAATGTTAAAAGACAAATGGCTCAGAATGGTTCTCTCTCTCTCTCTCCCCTATTCCCCAAAGGATGACAGACACCATTCAATAGAAAAACTGCTAACCACTTCATACAAAACAATACAGGAGATTATTCACTAAAGCATCATCCATGGATCAAATTCCAATATATTCTATACAGCGAAACAGACTTGATACCTGAAGCATGGACTCGTGGAAAATGTTAAGGGTAGTCTAAAGTAAAAAGAATAATATTGAAAAGAGAAATAATATGCATCAGAAATAATAAAATAACACTCAATAGCTGGATCGAAGGGGCAAGATCTTACCATGTATGAAGCCAACAGCTTGGGAAACGTCTCCAAATGAGGGTGCAAAAAGGTAATCTCTAGTAGGGATCACCAAATGGTCAATGCCATGAGCCTAAAAAGATGGGGCAACAACAAATTCGAATGTCAATAAACAATATAGCAGTTCAACAGATACCAAACTAAAATCCTGAAAAAAATTAAACTAATTTTACTAGTCATTTGGAGATTTACAACCAAAACATTCAACTGATTAATATAATCATTTGATGAAGAGCAACCATTATGTTTCATCATTCAAAAGTATCAGAATGGTGCTTGCATATTTGACGTTGGGATACAATTTTTAGATAAGGAAATCCAAAAAATCAAGCAATCAATTGAGATGAATTCCCAATTCAAAACCCATGTATATTCAACAGTATCAGAATGGTGCTGCACTATCTAAGATTGGGATAGGATAATTAGATAAGGAGACCTACAAAGTCAAGCAGTCAGTTGAACTGAATTCCTGAAGCAATACCCGTGTACTGGCAATGGAGAACTCTGGCCTCCATGGCAGGAATTGCTGGCTAATGAGAACAAGTCCTAGCTAACCTCAGTGGCCAGGAAAGTAGGAGATGGAGTGTGATGATCAAACAATTGAGTCCCAATGTTGGCCAGCTCTCAGATAACATTTTCACAATTGACTATTGCAGTCAAACATTTCAATGAAGTCCTTTGCTAGAGGATCTTTGTACTTTGACTCGACGAATGAATGAAAGCGTAACACCCCCAACTCTAGCTAATGTAAAGCATTGTCCACTTTGGGCCCACAAAATCCCATTGGTGTGCTTAGCCTACACGATTTTATCCTTTTGGACCAACTCTTCAACCCAAAAGGTGCCTCACAAAGTAGCTAGTTTGTGAGAGAATTGGTTTCGAAACCGATATAACTTGAAATTAGGTGTTCAAGTGTGAACTATTGTAAATCATTGTGAAGCACCTTTTGGGCTAAAGAGTTGGCCTAAAGGAACAAAATCGTATAGGTTCTGCTTGCCAACAAGATCTAGTGGGCCGAAAGCAGACAATACTCGACATTGACTAGAACTGGGGATATTGTAAAAAATATTCTCAATTGCCTTTATTGACTAAAATTGTATCTTGATTAGGAATTTCCTTGTGCCATTGTGATGGTGAACATGCTGTGAGGGCCATAAAAATCAAGGGTCACTGCTAATGGGTTAGTCTGACTACAGCCTTATACAGATAAAAGTTAGGGATGCATCCTCCATAATAGCAAAAAAAAAAATTCTAATATAAAAGTTTGCAAGGCATCAGAACCAGATGATTTTGCTCCTAGCAAAATTTTCATACTGACAGCAGAAAAAAATCACCCAGAAATGCTTTTTAATCTGTGTAATAAGTGTACTTCTATGACCATGAAAAGGAGGAAAACACCAACCAAAGACACTGACCCTTAATGAATGAGGTGTAAGTTCTTCAGCCATCAACAAAGTCTTGAATTTTACACAATTCAAACCACCATAACTGGTGGTTTAATACCTAATTTTTTCAGAACTGAATCTCCAGCTCTCAAAACAAAAAATTACCCATTCTAGTGGATGCATACTCTAATGACCAATCTAGGCAACTACGAGTCATATATCCAGGTTATAGCTGCAGTTATACCATTCTTTCCTTTCATCCCTCATAGTCTAGGAATGTAGAAACATAGATAACAACAGTATAGATGGCCCAACTACCACATCCAGTAGCATGGGTTGCCATCTACCTAACTAGACAAATTATTTTGAAACAACCAAAGTTCTCATAGAGTCATTTTTATAGCATTAGGTTCAGTGAAAGATCAGCAAGAAAATTAGCTAAAGCACAATAGAAATTTAGAGGTTCCAAAAGAAGATTAAAAAGAAGGAATTTTATTTAGAAAAAAAATACTCTTAATAGATTTTCTTAACCTGCCAATTCATAAAATTCTTCACGGACAAGTGGAAATATTTAACATTGCTTATTGGCAATTCATAAATATAAATAACCAGAAAAGCATACAGCCATCCACAAATTATTTGGAGGAAATAGTTCCCAAAAAGAAAAAAACATCAAATTTCTTTTTATATATTCAACACTGAAACAGAATATCGCAACTTCCCCCAATTGTTTAGCATCAGCTCTGCAGACACAATAGGGGAACCGTCAAGATTCATTCTAGGTAAGAGGCCAAGCCTCCATAACTCTAAATTCTTAACTCGTAGATAAGCAATGACCAATACACATTGCTTATTAACAAACTTACTTTCATGAATAACCAACATACCATTCAAAACTAACCAAATGTTAAGAAGGAAACCATTTGTCTAAAAAATCAAAAGTCTTTACTTAATCATCTGGATCAGCACTCTAGGCCTAGCTACTTAAAAGAGTAAATTCAGCACCCACTGCTTCCTTAATATTTATATTTACAGTAGGAGAGGACAAGCCATCTTATCTCTTTTTGGCCCCTTTACCTAATAAAGTTCCCACCAATTTCATAAAATAAATTTACAAAACATCCAAGTTACCTGTCTGAGGGATTTTTTCTTCTTCACATTTACATAGCTGCTTACATTGACCTCATTCTTGATTTTATCCTTCCTAGTCTTGCTGTATATCTCTTTCAGCATTTTCATCACCCATCCTTCTGCCAATAATCGCTCAACATAGTTTCCTATACATTATAGCCATTGATCATCCAAATCTATCTAATTGGTACCCTGACCAATATAGTTCAGATGGTCGAATTGTTGTTCCTAAGAACGCTATCTCCCAAGAATTGCCCACTCCATTGAACGGACACCCTGGCTGCTGAATACCCAATTCACCCACCTAGCTCTGATGCAACCAGATTTGCCTCCATTTTCTCCCAAATTATTTGAAATGTAATTACAGAATCAAGTCAATGAAAAACCAAAGCCCCTTCAAAATTCGAGAGGATTACATAACCATGCATGGATAACATAAGGGGGGAGAAATTGACCGACAATAAAAATAGATGACACTGCAGGTAACAAAAATGCGAAACCCTCACAAGGTATAATGATGTTGGAACCAAGGTCTCATATGGCTCATTTAATGTGATAACTCCTTCAACTCCAAGCTGCTTCAAACGAGGAACGTCGGTTGGGAATGGAACCGCTCCTAACAACAGAAACTGATAATAGAAATATTACCACAATCAGTCAAATTCTAAAGGTGAATTTTTGCATCAGGTAACAAATTTGCGGAGAAAGAACAAACCTCATCGATCAAATCCCACCACCGGAACTCCGATTCTATCTTGTTCCGCACAACGTTGTATAGGAGAGTCGGGTAGAAAAGAATACGGCCCCCGACTACGATCAACGCCTTCTTCGCGTTCAGAAAGGCAACCTCGGCGATGCGAACATCCGTCGTGGATTCTTCTTCTCCAATCCCCGACTCACTCTCATTCAATTCCTCAATATACATACCTCCAATCCAATCTCACAGAAATGAACAAAACGATTCCTTCAATTGCCCCCTCAATCATGCAGGACAAGAGAAATATAACCTCAAATTACCTATTTTACTCAATTCGATCTCTGAAACCCAGTCAAATAAAAATAAAAAAATCCAAAAGCCAACCAGCATACCTTTCACATCCTAAAAATTTTCCCTCATTGACCGAAACCCCCGAACCGCAAAGTAGCTGAATTCCACGAATCAGACCAAATGAAACGCAAAAAATTAGGAACATACGCTTGTTTCAGATCTGAGAATTTCAAGTAAAAGCTGCCACAAATATCTTTGAGATGAAAAACATACTCTTGTTTCAGATCTGAGAAACGTTGAAGATCGGACAAATAGCTTCCTCCCTCCTCTCTGCCCCGAAAATGATTCCTTCTCTCCCGATCAGTGAAACGAACGGAGCGAGGCATCGAAGCGCTTTATTTTTAAGAAAGGTCTCTCCACGTCGGGAGCATTTCGAATGGTACTCCCCGGGATCACCTGCATTCAAATCTGCGGTTGGTCGAGCCAAGGATAAGGGCGGCATGTTACTCGCCAGCCCGTGTAGCGTCTCCCCGCAGCAAAAGTTGTGTGGGGCCCACACGATTTTTCTATGGCATCAGATCCGTCCATCATTTTATCCCTGATATGGAGTTAATCTTATTTTGGTAGCCTAATATTGACCATCCTAGTAACATTTCTATTAATTAAATAAAAATATCATTATTTGATAAATAAATTGTTTAATTGAACAATTACTTAAATATAAAATACAATTAACGGTTTGGATCACTTCTAGAGTTTCCCAACTGCAAGTTATTGAGGCTCGGTTTTATGCATGTGTCCAAGTCAGAGTACCATGCAGCACATTTACTCCTTAAGCCATTACCTACCGATCCCGGCATCCCATAATCGAGATTTAAAAATATTCGGCATCTTCTTTGCGAGTTCGCCACAGTTTAGGAATTATATTTCGTAGTGCATTTCTCATTTGGCATTTTATTCGCGGAAATCAAGACCATTCAAATTGTCAATTCCATTACAAATGTTCCGTATGTAAAAATTTTCAAATGTTCCAATACTAATATTTCCGATGGATAAAAATGCAGTAAATAGCGGTCCGGTTGTAGTAGTGAATTGGATTATCAAATGCCTTATAGGTATGTACTTTTCATTTGTGATTTGGATGGCTTAGATCATCTCCAACAGAGTGAGGTGAGCACCAAATCACTCCAGTATGTACGTATGTACTTTTCATTCTTGGAAAATGGTTTGTCTGGAGGGCCCCACTGCGTCTCGACTCACGTGCCTGCAAAAGAAACGTTCTCTACTCTCTAGCCTCTAGAGCGCTACGGTTTCGAATGCTCCGCAGCCTACATCTGCTCTTTGAAAGCGGAAACGGAAAGAAGCACTCTCCGCCGGCAAATGCCATTTGGCGGTGCTGCAGAGCTGAAGGCACGGCAAGTTTCGCACCTACGCGCTCGTGTAAAACGAACTACCCAGCACGTGGGAGTTACCGGCACGTTTAATCTTCACTGTGCTAGATCTTCAAGAGCCTTGCCATAAGTGGACGGTTCAGATCTGATGTCTGCATCCCACCGACCAATGGACTAGACAGGTTGTCGGTACGTGGATCAATAGTCCAGATTAGGACTTCCCTGACGTGGCAGAGCCTCGTGGTGGCAACCGACGGCCATGGACGGTAGTGGTACTGTGGTGCACCTGACTTTGTTGTTTGCATGGGTACAGCTGGAAAATGCCAAAAATAAAGTTTGAAAAGCGGAGGAAATCATGTCACGTAAGAAAATTAGTGTATTTGCGGGTACAACTGTACATTTTATTCGTCATTGCATATATTTATATTTTTAAGCATTAACAACTATATTTACAAATGTGAAATTTACTAATTAGTGACCGTCACGGCAATTAAAACACGTGTAAAATTTTAAATTATCACTGGATCACTAGCAAATTGATATAATTACAAAAATTTTACAAATTTGTAAAAATATTTCCTAATATGATAAAAATACAGATATATTTATTATTAGAAATAAAAGGTTTAAGTTAGGGGTGTAACTAGGTTTGGATTGTATCTGGTTGGAGTCAACCCTGGCCCTAACACATTTATTGAAAATTCAATCTTAACTTGTTTTTCAAGTCCATTTTCTATAACCTTAACCCATTTAAATTATTTGAGTTGGTTTTTACCACAGGTTGATCAATTGGGTTATAGGCGATTTATAAGTGGGTCGACATACATGAAAACATAAAATAATCAAACTATTGAAGCTGTATAAATATATTAAAGTAATATTTGTACGCTTGTAATCTTAAGATAGTAACATTAAAATACAAAGGATAAATGAATGAAGGATAAACAGAGGATTTAAAAAACAAAATATCAATAGAGGATGTAATATGTGTTTAAAGTGAATTTTAAGGTAACAATTGGTAGCCAGAATAAAAACATTAAAATAAACACCATAAAGATAAAATTTAAAAGCAATTACATTATTCCCGAACAACAATCAAATGCAGAAACAAAAAATTGATAGATTGATTGTTGTTAATGGATTAATGAATTGGCCAACTCTTAACCTATGAACAACGCATTTAGTTACTCCCGTCAATTACAACCTGATTTTTAACCTATTTAATACCTTTTCCAATAATAACCCAGTTATAAACCTGTTGGGTTATAGGTTGAACATTACACCCTTAATTTTAAGAATATTTGCAAATGCTCAAGTAACAATAACTTGAAATAAAATAAACAAATACATACATATATATAATAATTAAAATATTATTAGATGAGATAGTTCTCATACCAATTGGAGAAAATAAGAAAAGTAGAAAAATAGATTCTACGTTTTTGTCCTAACTACTAAACAGGGTGTAAAAAAAACAAGAGAGTTGATCCACGTGGCATCAGCTGTACACTTTACCTGGAAATCCATCCATTTGGCGGGTCCCACCTGATGCGTTCCACCTCAGTGGATTCTAGCAACCGCCACTGGCATCATTATTAGAAAATTGGTTCCCGCGTTGGCAGCCGATGTGACAATGGCAGGCAACCGACTTCGAAATGACGCGTTTATGAGAGGAGGATGGCCGAATTATCTCTTTGGACACTGCCTTTTCTGACGGCAGCATCCAGAAGATCCCAGTCCTCGGAAGATTTTGCTGTCGATTTGGAATTCTGGCCCAAAACTAAGTTAAAAAATAAATTCGCATGGAAATCTTATCTCTATATAGCACAAGCTTCAACCTCCTGCTTACTCAGGGATATTAAAATCCAATAATTAATTGTGTACGGTGTACCTTTTAAATTATATATATATATATATAT